>SKCR01033216.1:0-190667 GCA_019454045.1 Zanthoxylum bungeanum
CAAGTGTGCCAGTGCATCTGCCATCTGATTCTCTTCTCGCAGCAAGTGCTGAAACTTACAATTGGGATGGCCTGGGCCAACTCTCTGAGGTGGAAAGATAGGGCTTCAATCGTTCCTCTTCAATTCCCATTCTCCTTGCAACTGACGAATTACCAGCATCGAATCTCCGTAGACCTCAACACTTTCGGCTTTCAAGGCTATCAATGCAGTCAACCCAAAAGCACAGGCTTCATATTCGGCCATGTTGTTTGTTACTCTGAATGTTAACCTCTTGGACATGGGCAAATTTCTCCCTCGGGGGTCATTATCACAATTCCAATTCCGGATCCTTTGTAATTAACTGCTCCGTCGAAATACATTTTCCATCCCTGAACTGCTATAGCACTGATTTCTTCATCTGGGAACTCAAACTTATACTGATCCCCCTCAACAGGTTGCATTGCCGGAAACTCTGCTACTGCTCGCCCTTTGATCACTTTGGAGGTGAGATATTCAATGTCAAACTCTGTCAGCAATACCAACCATCTGCCCAACTTTCCCACTAGCGAAGGCACCGAATGAAGATATTTCAGAGGATTCTCCTTTGCCACTACCTGGATCTTGTATGACTGGAAGTAATGTCGCAACTTTCTGGAAGCCCATACCACTGCAAGACAGATCTTCTCAACCTCCTGATATCAAGCCTCATACGGGAGCATCTTCTTACTCAGATAGTAAACGGCATGTTCTACCCCTGTCTCATCTGCCTGTACCATCATCGCCCCCAATGCTTCTGATTCTATAGCCAAATACAATATCAAAGGTATGCCCGGTCTCAGAGGTTTCAATACAAGTGGCTTTACCAAGTACTCTCTGATTCTGTCGAAGGCTGTCTGACACTGTTCATTCCATTTTACTGGCTGGTCTTTTCTCAACAGCTTAAAGATAGGCTCACACACTGAAGTCAACTTGGCAATGAACCGACTGATATACTGAATCTTACCAAGGAACTCCCTGACCTCTCTTTCTGTCTTCAGTGCTGGCATCTCGGTGATCGCTTTGATCTTCTCAGAGTCTACTTCTATTCCTCACATTCCAACTGTATGTCCCAGCAGTTTCCTTGACGTTACCCCAAACACACATTTCTTGGGGTTCAATCTCAAATTGTACTTGTCAACCCTCTGAAAGGAACTTCTCAAGTGCCTCAATATGCCCGTCCCTTGTCTCGGATTTCACCATCATGTCATCCACATATACTTCGATCTCTTTCTCTTTGTGCATCAAGTCATGGAACAAGGTAGTAGCCATTCTCTGATAAGTAGCTCATGCATTCTTGAGCCCAAACGGCATCACTTTGTAACAATAAGTACACCCCACTCGGTGACAAAGCAGTCAGTCTTGTGTTTATCTTCCTCTGCCATGAGAACTTGATTGTACCCAGAAAACCCGTCTACAAATGAATACATGGCCGACAAAGCTGCACTATCAACCAATACATCTATATGCGGTAGAGGAAAGTCGTCTTTCGGACAAGCCTTATTGAGGTCTCTGTAGTCCACACACATTCTGACCTTTCCATCTTTCTTCGGTACCGGCACAATGTTCGCTAACCATTCAGGATATTTTACCACTTCCAGGAACCCACATCAATTTGTTTCTTGACTTCTTCTCTAACTTTCTCAGCCCATTCTGGTCTCATTCGTCGAAGTTTCTGTTTCACCGGCCTCATGTTCGGATAAGTCGGAATAGAATGTTGAGCAATGCTTCTATCTACCCCGGGCATGTCTTCATAGGACCAAGCAAAAACTTTAGCATACCTGATCAATACTTCTTCTATTTTCTCCCTTTCCTCAGAAGTAACCTCACTTGCAATCAAAATTTCCTTAGGATCCTCAGGTGTCCCAAGGTTAAAGGCATTTGTCTTGGTGGAGTTGATATCAAATATGCTTAGATCATGTAATGAGAAAAGAGAAGACTCAGCCAAGTAAGCAGAAATACTGTCTTTATTGTTAGCAAAAGAAGGAGTACACTCAAATAAATCTGGGAGGTAAACATCCTCATCATCTACGGATATTTCCTCCTCTACAACAATGTCTTTCTCAGGTTCATTCTTCTCATTGAGGGTCAATGTCTCCAGCTTCATGAGTTCCTCCTCCCATTTCTCACCCTCTTGCTTCTTCTCTTCAACCAACAGCTTCTCTCCCAACAGGTCCTGGAAGATCTCAAATCGGGGCACCACTACCCCATTCACCTCTACTGGTTCAGGCTCACCTTGGTACCTCGAAGCCTTCACAAAGTACTCCATCAGTTTCATGCCCTTCTTCTTGATCTTTGGCTTCTCATCATCAGACTTGTACCCCAAACCTCTTCTGGTTGTCTGGCCTCTGAAATCTGGCAGTTTCGAGCCCTCACCTGGCTCATACTTCAACTTCCCCATGATCCGGGCTACCTTGGGATCCACCCACTCCTCAAAAGTTGCTGATACTTGGAACCTTGTGAAAGGCAGTATTTCCAAGGCGGCGACTGCATTGTCTATTTCAGCTTTGATGGTGACAATCTCTCCCCCGAATGGGAACTTAATCATCTGGTGCAAAGTGGAGGGCACGCCCCCAAGCTTGTGAAACCATGGCCTCCCCAACAATAAAGAAAATGTAGCTGGAATATCAAGCACAGTAAACTCAACCTCATCTTCAATCGGCCCTACCTTGACCATTGCCACAAAGGTACCCTCAACACCGCCCTTACTATCATCATAAGCTTTGATGGTCATGTTGGAAGGGTCCAAATCTGTAGCCTTCAAACCCAACCTTGTCAGAATTTTCAAAGGGCATACATTGATAGATGAACCGTCGTCTACCATTACACATGAAGTCCTTTTGCCTCTTACTTCAACCCTGATGAACAATGGCCTGTTGTGATTCCTCCCCTCTGCTGGAAGTTCATCCTCGGAAAATGAAATCTGTAATGCCTCTTTCTGAACAGCCCCAACAAACATTGTAGGGTTGGCATCCTCCGGCATAACAATTTTACTCAAGGCCTCAACCATGGCCCGTCTGTGCTCTTTAGATGCACACAATAACTCCCTTATGCTGACTTGAGCCCTTGTCTTCCTCAATTGTCTCAGCACTACATCTTCTTCAATATTCTCTGAATTCTCAAGCATTTCTCTCCCATCAGTCAAGGTTTCTTTGCCCTTATCCGCCACATCATTATAAAAATGCCCACTGCGTGTCATTCCTTTTACTTCTTCTTCATCACTGCTAGAGAAGTCAAGCCAGAAATTCTTCCCTAACTCAGGTTCACCCTCACTGCTGCTGTCCCAAATTCCAAGGCAAAAGGCTTCAGGGTGGAAGGTTTTTAGGACATAGTCTTCTGGAAGGCCAGAACTAATCATGTAGATTGGTGGGGGTACAGCTCGGTAATTGGGTAAGGGGTTTCTGTTTGTGTCTGGTTGTTCGGTTTCGGGGTCAGGTATCTTTTTGGAGTCAATGAGGTCTTGGATCTCGTGGCGCAGTCGGGCACAGTTGTCAGTGTCGTGGCCCTTCTGCTGATGGAAATAACAGTAAAGGTTGAGATTGAAATGTGGTGGTGGTGGGTTTGGGATAGGTTTGGCTTCTAAAGGCTTTAGGAGTCCCTGCCTCTTCAATTTCTCAAATACCTTAGACAAAGGTCTCCCAAGGTTAGAGAACCCCCGGTTCCGGACGGCAGCCACCTCTGCTGAAACGGGCTTGGTACCCGACATACCTCCAACAGGCCTCCTATTTAGGCCAAAGAACTTCCTGTTTTCTGCTTCCTCCTCTTCAATGTCCATGACAGTCTCCCTCAACTGCCAGAAGTCTACAATCATTGAGGTCATCCTCATCAACTTACTGTAAATAAAGGGCTTTGTGCCCTTGATGATCATCTTGATTTGGCCTTTCTCAGAGGGCCTAGTCTGCATCTTCAGTAGCTGGCTTCTCCAGCGATCTACATACTCATTGAAGCTCTCATCCGGCTTCTGCTTGATATTTTCCAAGTCACGGAGTGACAAATCAATTTCCAGGTCCGTGACATATTGCTTTAAGAAAGCATCAGCTAGCTCCCTCCAGTCCTCCTTAATCTGCTTGTCAAGGCTATGGTACCATACCACGGGTGCCCCTTCGAGCGACATCCCGAACATCTTTTGTACTTGGCGCTGAGACAGGCCAACTGAGCTCATAACAGATACATACTGACGGAGATGCACCCTCGGATCCCCATTCCCATTGAACTTAGCCAAATCCGGCATCTTAAACTGCGCCGGCAACTGCTCCTCAAACGTCATTGTCTCATAATCTAGCAAATCTTCATTCTTAACCCCTCATCTTGCGGGTAACCGATTCAACCTGATCCTTGTGTTTCTGTATTTCTGCCTAAGACCCCAATATTCTGCCCGCTGCATATTCTGCCATATCATCCTCAAAAGTGGGGACATCATCCCCCAATCTGACCGGAGGCACTTCCTGCCTTGCATTTTCTGAACTTCCCCCAGTACGAGACCCAGCTATAACAGCCACAGCAGTAGTCAGTGCCTGTAACTGTTCAGTGATCTTTGCAAGACCATTCTCTAACTGATTCATTCGGGACACCTCATTATCTGATTCACTCATGCTTCAAACTGTTGTTTTAGTGAGTCTGGTTCCTTCCCTAACCCAAACGGTATCTATGGTGTCTTTTTTAAGACACAGAGGATGTTAACAGGGTATATGTATGCATGATGTGCATAAGAAGTATATAACATATATTAAATCAAATAAAATTCTCAAACAAATCGGCCTATTATCATTTTAGAAGCTTTTGGGACAACTGTCATAAGAGTGAACCCGTCCCAGTTTAAATGGCCCAACGAGTTCATGTCTTATGGCAAAGAGCCCAACTAAATCTAAATGATAATATTCCGAACACAATCATAAAATGGCCCATTGTTATTTAGAAGCCTTTTGGCCCAATCGTCATAAGATATGTTCTTGTCCCAGTTTAAATGGCCCAACAAGCCCATATCTCATGACAAAAGACCCAGATGGATTCAAATAGCAATGTTCCCAAACATAAGCATACAAGGAAGATATTATAAACATAAAATAATAGCTTCTACCGTGTGGCCCACCATCATTTCAGAAGCTTTGGGCCTAATTGTCATAAGATACGAACCTGCCCCAGTTTAAATGGCCCAGCAAGTTCGCATTTTTGACAAAGAGTCCAATTCATCCAAATGATAATGGTCCTAAAGCACAAAGAAATATTTGTTATAGGCTATACAACCCAGTCTACACATCGGTTCATGGGAGTATGGATAAAGGCTCTCATCGGCGAAGGATGGCCCACAACTAGGTCTCCCCAATCAAGGGTTCGAGCAACCAAGTGAGCATACCATTTTTTTATACACTAAGGTACGTGCCAATGAGCTATGGTGTGTGACTGACTGTCAAATGGATTTCCCGTTGTAGATTCCCCAGAGGGAAGGTGGAGCGAGGCTCACTTAAATACCCAAGCCTCTTAGGCTCTTATCGCTTGGTGTCAGGAATAAACAACGAGTCCTCCAAATTAGTCCATCACAATAGGCTACGAGTAGATGGCTATTTAGGTGCCTTCGCAGCTTTTCCTTCTAGAAAGGTAGTGAGTGAAGGAAGACACCAAACCATTACCTAGCCTCAAAATGCCTTTGATCACAACCCTCATTTCACACATTTGTAGACACGGTTAATTAAAGCATAAATCTATACATTACAAGGCATTATTTCGGGGCCGATTCTTTATCCCCAGTGGAGTCGCCAGACTGTGGGAACACAGGATCTGGGGCGACGCATGCTGTTCTAGGCTCGGGGGCCTAGTTGGGAGTACGGAGTAGCCACCAGAGGACTAAACCGGAGAATAAGGGAGTCGCCACCCGGTGTGAACCGTGTTAGTGTTCCTAGAACATGCAAGGATCTAATAAGCATGAAAACATGTTCATAAATTCAAAATAAGTTGTGGAATATACTTACAATGAACGGATTTGAGCTTTAAAAATTTGAGAAGAGATCTCCAAGATCCAAGCTTTAAGTGATGATTCCAACTCTTGAAGTAGTTTCCCTATCACCTTAGTTGATTTCTCCAAGTGCTAGCTAACTTGATTTTGCCACAAAATCAAAGAGAAAGGAGAAGCATGCTCACGCCCATGGTAGAGGATTTTAGGGTTTCCAACTTGTTCCAAGTGTTATGTTGAGTGAAGAGAGAGAGAAGGCCTTTTTGGTTTTGTTAAAGGGTTTTACCCTTTTACCCAAAACCATGTAGTTGGGGTAATTTGGTTTCACCTAAACCACATGATTGGAAAGTAAGTGGTTTTGGCATAAATGCCAACTACCCTCCCAACTACCACATTAAAGTGGGCCCCACATTTGAATTCAAAATTCAAATATCTCTACGAACATTTGCCGCGGCTCGGTTCCGTTTAATCCAATTAACGAACTTTCGTCGCTAAATAATTAAATCTAATTTAATTAAATAATGATTCCTCGCAAATATATACGAACGTCGTCTACGAATTAATTCTAAATTAATTCGTTCGTTCGTATTAAAGTCCAACTTTAATTTCGTAATGAAATCCAATTCATAATAATATATCCGATATATTAATTTTAGCCAATACAAATAAATTAAATAGAAAAATCAAATTTAACTATTAAATTTATTTTACCGATTAATTCCAAATTAATCGAGTTCTCTCTCTTCCGAACACATTTAATCCCAGATTAAATAATACCTCAATTAATCCCAGATTAATTTTCTCCATCTTAATTAATCCTAGATTAATTCTAATTTAAATCAACTGTCATCGGTGAATCTTTGGGAAGCGACCCAAGAGATCCCTGGATATGTTGGCAGTAAATACGGTCATCGGATTATTCGAATACGTGCGTACCTCGTACCACGTGCTTACCGATTTACAAGACATGGTTGGCTTCTAGCAAAACACCATGCCTATCCAATTCTCCAGAAATATTCTTACTGGAATATATAATCTATGTCAGGCGTAGTATACGTAGTATTGCGTATTGCGATCCAGTATCAGATTGTCACGTGCTAGGCCTGGGGCTGGAATGTGTCTGCCCCGTACGAAGCACATGTCGGATGTCTGGTAACTAGTCTCTATAATCGGACATACATGACCTAGTCATAATATCCCGATGACTGCAGTACTTAAGAGCACTAGTACCGTATCCTACGTGACATCATCTCCACTATGACTGGAGTGATACTTCCGTCTTGACATCACACCCAATACACTATGATTCTCGATATACCCAGCAGAGGCGTACACAGAACCTGTTAAAGCCCTGGACGACCAAAACTAAAGCATACCGATTGTCGCAAGTATTAGCGATACAAGTCTCAGGTTAAGACCAAATACACCTACCCTGATTTCGGACTTCCATAGACACATAGTCATACTACCAATGGAATTCCGAGGGGTCTATCCAGAGCGAAGCTGTTTTCCGTACCATCGGTAAAACACAACCTCCTATTACACTTGCATGAGTATCCTATACCCAAATATATGAGAACTATGCCGTTATGATCTTACATAACACGCACAAGTGTAATACTAGTCTATTCCGCATTATCGATGTCCAGTCTCGATAATACTACGACTAGGGATATTTAATGATTAATCCTTCGTGGACTGATACTGTCTCATATCATCTCAATCCAGGAACTAATCATAGTGACCTCATATCATTTATACATCTAGGTGATCTAATCACAAATGATAAGAGTGCAATCTCTTTGTCACATTGTTAATTTGTACAACAACACCATGATCTGTACAAATAGTGACGCTATGGGTCATAATTGTCCAACAATCTCCCACTTGGCCTATAGCCAGTCACTCGAGTGTCTTACACCCGAACTATGTACGGTTCGCTCAAACTGCTGAGGAAAGGCTTTCGTCAGCGGATTTGTATTATTATCGTCTGATGCATTTATTCGATCATCACATCGCCACGATGTATGATCCGAACGAATCAGATGAATAGTCGAAGTATATATCTGGATCATTGATGAGACCATTAATTCTTTAGTCTGCGCTGTAGCCTAGCTCAGCTGCTAACAGAACAATATTTAATCTAATTAGATTTGTTAATGACCCAGATGGCTTCTATTACTGCCTCAGCCGCAGCAATAACCCGCATTTGTTGTTTTTTCAGTAACAGTATCTTGCTTGGAAGATTTCCAGCTCACTGTTCCGTTATTCAAACTGTATTGTACCGTTGTTTTTATCGGTTAGAAAACTTACAGCAGCAGTGATCCTAGTCACTTCAAGTTCTCCTTCTCCATAGTTTAAGACATCATCCTTAGTTCTCTAAGATACTAACGGATGTTCTTAATATCAATCCAGTGACTATCACTTGGATTGACCTGTTTGTGAATCCATATGCTCAAAGCATATGAGACACCAGGTTGCGTACATTTTTCAATGTACGAGTTCTCGCAGAGTGTCAATAACCTCTAGATCTAACTCAGTAGATCTTTATTCCTAGAATAAAGGTTGTTACTCCCAAGAATTCTACGGAGAATTTTAATGAAAGCCAAGCTTTCACCGATCGTAATATGGGAATATCATTTCCAAGAAATGACATATCATCATTAATTAGGACATCATTGTCAATGCGCTCCCACTAACCTCCTTATATACACAAGAATCATATTTATTTTGAATCAAATCATACACCATTATGATTACATCAAAACGATAATTCCAAGAACCTAATGCTTGATTCAATCCAAACATGGATCGAATAACCTGCAAATCTTATTTGCTAGTTTTGGTACGATAAAACCGTCAGGAAACATCCTCTAAAAAGGTTTCCGTTTAAGGAAAGCGATTTTGACGTTCAGCTGTTATATTTCGTGAATGAAACATGCAGCGTTAACAAGCATTATCCAAATGGATTTATCCATGGCAACAGGTAAAATGTTTCATTGTAATCAACACAATGTTGATAACGATACCTTTTCGCTACAAGCCTAGCTTAGTACGTTGGTTTGTTGCCATCCATGTATGTTTTCCTTGAAGACTTATATAGTACCAATAGGCACAATGCCTTGCGGTACAACAACTAGTGTCTAAACATAGTTGTTATACATGGAATCCATTTCGGACTCATGGCACTTTGCCATAATAGGGAGTCGATACCTTGTATCACTTCCTCACACGTAGTCAGTTCGTATTCCTCAATAAGATTGACATCTTTATGAGGTGAGATCAGAAACCCATACCCCAGGTTGTTTTCTGACTCTCTCCGACCTACGCGGTTCTTATGTATTCGAAGATTACTGGTACAGTTTCATCCTTGATGAACTGTTTTTGTTCCATTAAGGACTAGGTGCCTTGAACAGTATTACTCCGATTTTCATCGAGTTTTACTATTCTCCCACTTACCACTGCATATCGGTATTCCTCTTAGGAAAAACGCATGGTGAGCAACAATTACATTGTTCTCATGTGAGATGTATAAGTACTATACTTTGGTTTCCTTAGGACAACCTACAATTAGACACTTATCCAATTTGGGTTCTAGTTTGGTATCATCCAAACATATGCCTAGCATTCCCAAATCATCAGGAGTGAGAAAGCCCAGCTTCTTTCCTGTTCATATCTAATATGAAATCTGTCAAACAGATTTTCATGGAACCTTATTCAAAATAAGTATTGCACTGTTAAATGCTTATCCCTTTGAAGGAAAATGGTAGCTCAGAGCGACTCATGATTAACCTTATCATGTCTAACAAAATTTGGTTTCTCCGTTCGGACACACCGTCAAACTGACGTGTTCCGGGAGGAGTCCTCATTGAAAGAATACTATACTCTTTCAAGTATATGAGAAACTTATTGCTTAAGTATTTTCATCATGGTCAAACCGTGATGTTTTAATACTTTAGCCGATCTATTCGTCTATTTCGTGTCGAAACTCTAAAAGTTTCCGATTTGTGTTCTTCAAAAGAAACACAACCATAACGCGATGCCACATCCGTAAAGGTCACGAAATATTCATATCCACCTCTAGCCTAGCTAGACATGGGCCCACTTACGTCACTATGAACAAGGGCTAATAGATCGGTGGCACTTACACTTTTACCAAGTAAAGGTGTTTTAGGTACTTTACCTAATAAACTAGATTCGTAGACATCATTTGAATGGAATCAAATCCGTCCTAGTATCCACTCTTCAAAAGTGTGGATATACGAGTCTTGTTTAATGTGTCTCAGACAGCACTGCCACAAATAAGTCTCATCTGATCAAATCAGTTTGAGTTACTTGTTTGTCATGTTATATGTTTGAGATTTATTTATATTCAAAATATAAATACTGTTATTCACATCTAATGTGTTTATCTCAACATCATCTTTATATAATAAATCACTTTAGTGTTCTAGAATATAAAGGCACACTCGCAACGAGTTATACTCGATATAGAGATAATGTTTCTAGTCAAACTAGTTATATTATAACAGTTTCCTAATTTAAGCACACACCCAAAAGGTAGTTCTTAAACTTAGGTATCTGCGGTTGAAACAGCGACTGTCGTCCCGTTTCTGATTCGCAGATTAATCTCAACTGAAGTCAGTATCCTGCTCACAGCAGATTCTGCACATCAATGCATATTTATGTATCACACTAAGTATCTAAAATCCAATTTTAATACTAGTAGTGAACATATTTATGACAACCATATTTGAAGTCAGAGCCTTGCTCGTCTTCAATTCCTTCATGTCTGCTTTGTCCATACGGCAGTCATGCTTCAATGACCCCTTTTGCCACAATTTAGGCAGACATCTTGGGATATGTCCTTTATCTTCCTAGAAGATTATAATGATTTTGCCTTTGCCCTTTTTCACATTCCAGAAGTCTTTGGCCAAGCCTTGGCCTTCTAGAATATTGAAGTAAGATACGCCTTGCGGTACTTACCTTATTGCAAACTTTGGCTTTATCTCCTTGAGAATAGCCATTAACTCTCCAAGAGTTATTAATTGCAATTTAATATTTCTAAGATCTAAGAATAGATCTATGAAGATCCTTCAATTTCATTATCATACTTTAAGGATCTAATCCTTACTTCTGATTAAGAAATTAAGGAGTCATTATGGCAAGCATAATGAATTAAGCATTAAAGTTATCATCACATGAATCTTCCAAAGATCATGCTCTACTATTTGCTTAACTCTGGGCTTAGGCCTAATATGTTATTTTATCAAATAAAGTAACTTATTAGTTTCCAGGACCATCCTGAAATTTATTCCCAATTTGAAAATTAAAGTCGTTTAAACACATTTTCCTTAGGATAATGTTTTAAACATTAATCTTTCATTTTAATCTTGATTCTAATAGTCCAACTATTTAATCAACGATTTCAGGTACAATTTAATGTAATGATTACTATAGTCTAACTATATAATTTATTACAATTTTATTAGTTAAAATCAAATATAAATTGATTACTATAATCCAATTATATAATCATTATACATGATTAGTAAAATCCAAATATATTGATTACTATAATCCAATTATATAATCAAATATAAATGAGAGGTAAAATTCAAATATATTGATTACTATAATCCAATTATATAATCAACTATAAATGAAGTAGTTTGAATACAGTCCAACTGTTTAATTATAACAACAATAAATATTAGTCTAACTAATATATAATTTATTTGACGAATGATATTTGATTGAGCGCGTATGGCAAGTAACTAAACGAATATTGCAAATCTAATACTTGCCTCCCACTATTTTCGGCGAGCCTCTAACCCTCTGTTGAGTACTCGGGAAACCTAGTTTCCTAGTGGGCTAGGATCCCGTTAAATAACACACAATCTTGACTTTGGCCAACAAATTGTATGATACTTAACTAGGTAGATCTCTAAGATCAATTGGATCTCATCCAATTCCTAGATCCAGTAGGTGGACATCCAAGTCCGAAACATATATCTATATATGCCAATATATCAAATATATTACCTAACCTTTTTCCTCTGAATCAACTAAGCCTTGGCTTTGGCACAACAAACTTAATGATCCCAGTTAAGCGGAACCCATTGACATGGAAAGCTTCGTAATCAATGTCGATGGACAAGAAGTGATCTTGACTTTGGCCAACAAATCACAACTTGGACAAGACACCGATATGGAACAAAACTCTCATGATTCAAACACATCCGCAATTGACAAAGGTCTTGACTTTGGCCACCAAAACCAATGCCAACTTTGGATCTTGAGTAAGAATCACTCAACGGAAGGAAAAACGCTTATATGATTTGAGGGTTTTTCGCGTGCAAATTGGCAACCAATTTATTATCTTGTTAAAGGCTCATCATCATACACCCTTAAACATGCATTCTAAATACATAATAAAGCGCGTATAAATAAATAAATTAATAATGATATGCGGATGGATATCTCACAAATTGTTCCTAGAACAAATCACTCTCTTTCCTCTCCCCGGCTAGAACTATTCTAACTTCTACCCTATTACAAAATACAATAAAGAAACCTCATTTACATTGAGGGGAATAGGTGAGAAGAGAAATACAATGAGAAATGAGATAAAAGGCTGGACACGCAGGTCCAATTAAATAAATTCTAAATTTATTACAATTTCCAAAATTGCCCTTGCCCTTCTAATATCCATCCGATATACATTATTCATACAACACATTCATGTATTCATACAAATCATGTTATTCAATCAATCTAATCCAATTAATTAATCTTTGAATTAATGACCATATAATGTTCATACAACGATTTGATTTGCGTGAGTCAAACTCATTTAAGAATAAATACTCAAAGTAAGTATTCTTGAATTATATTGAACTACAACTTTAAATCCAATTTATTTGTATTCAATACTAATTCCAATTTAATTCCAAATTAAATATTTACACTTACTTAAAAGCCTTAAAGACTTGGATTCCAAATCCAATCTTAATGGGTCTCAAAGGCCCAATAACATCCAATGTCAATTTAATTAAAGTCCAATGGGCTTTTAATTAATTCTTAAGGCATGGGCTTTGGCCATAATGGATCAAACCCAAAATGCCAAGGCCCAATAGGAATCACCCTATTGCCTACAAATTAATTTAGGTCCATTAGGCCCAATTAAATTCTTTAAAGGGCCAAGTGATGTATTTGGACTTTATGGAATTGGTTTTAGGCCCAATTGGATCCAATCCAAAAGTCCAAAACCAAACTTAGTCAAACCAAGCCCATTAAGCCCAAATACACACTTTTAGCCCAATTCTTAATTAAAGGCCTATTAACATAATTATAATATTCCAAATATCACAATTACTTTAATTAAAGTGTATTAGCCATGATTAATTAATTAAACTCAATATTTCCAAAATACCAATTAACTTAATTAATCATGCTTAATCCATCAATTCATGCTCAACACAAATTGAAGCCAAAACACATCATTTCATGCTCAACACAAATTGAATCCTAAATTCATCATTTCATGCTCAACATGCTCTTTGATTTAACATAAACATTATTGACTTTGATTATAATCCAATCAAACCAACAATCAACATTTAAACATGCATTTAAACACATCATTTTATGTTACAAAAATCAAAAAAACTGCACAATGCACTGCAGTGTAACTTTCGGCCTCACTCAACTAAGATTTTTTAATTTTTGATTCTTTTGATTTGTTTCAAATCTAATCATGCACAACTCTAAGTTAACATATTCTAAGCATGCTCAAAGCATCAATTGAAAGAAATCATGCTCAAAACATAAAAGCCCCAAAATTTAGTCTCATGAACCCTAAAATTTTCATGCTTAAAATTGGCTCTGATACCATTGTTAGTGTTCCTAGAACATGCCAAGGATCTAATAAGCATGAAAACATGTTCATAAATTCAAAATAAGTTGCGGAATATACTTACAATGAACAGATTTGAGCTTTAAAAATTTGAGAAGAGATCTCCAAGATCCAAGCTTTAAGTGATGATTCCAACTCTTGAAATAGTTTCCCTATCACCTTAGTTGATTTCTCCAAGTGCTAGCTAACTTGATTTTGCCACAAAATCAAAGAGAAAGGAGAAGCATGCTCACGCCCATGGTAGAGGATTTTAGGGTTTCCAACTTGTTCCAAGTGTTATGTTGAGTGAAGAGAGAGAGAAGGCCTTTTTGGTTTTGTTAAAGGGTTTTACCCTTTTACCCAAAACCATGTAGTTGGGGTAATTTGGTTTCACCTAAACCACATGGTTGGAAAGTAAGTGGTTTTGGCATAAATGCCAACTACCACATTAAAGTGGGCTCCACATTTGAATTCAAAATTCAAATATCTCTACGAACATTTGCCGCGGCTCGGTTCCGTTTAATCCAATTAAACGAACTTTCGTCGCTAAATAAATAAATCTAATTTAATTAAATAATGATTCCTCGCAATATATTACGAACGTCGTCTACGAATTAATTCTAAATTAATTCGTTCGTTCGTATTAAAGTCCAACTTTAATTTCGTAATGAAATCCAATTCATATTAATATATCCGATATATTAATTTTAGCCAATACAAATAAATTAAATAGAAAAATCAAATTTAACTATTAATTTATTTTACCGATTAATTCCAAATTAATCGAGTTCTCTCTCTTCCGAACACATTTAATCCCAGATTAATAATACCTCAATTAATCCCAGATTAATTTTCTCCATCTTAATTAATCCCAGATTAATTCTCTCTCTTAATTAATCCCAGATTAATTCTAATTTAAATCAACTGTCATCGGTGAATCTTTGGGAAGCGACCCAAGAGATCCCTGGATATGTTGGCAGTAAATACGGTCATCGGATTATTCGAATACGTGCGTACCTCGTACCACGTGCTTACCGATTTACAAGACATGGTTGGCTTCTAGCAAAGCACCGTGCCTACCCAATTCTCCAGAAATATTCTTACTGGAATATATAATCTATGTCAGGCGTAGTATACGTAGTATTGCGTATTGCGATCCAGTATCAGATTGTCACGTGCTAGGCCTGGGGCTGGAATGTGTCTGCCCCGTACGAAGCACATGTCGGATGTCTGGTAACTAGTCTCTATAATCGGACATACATGACCTAGTCATAATATCCCGATGACTGCAGTACTTAAGAGCACTAGTACCGTATCCTACGTGACATCATCTCCACTATGACTGGAGTGATACTTCCGTCTTGACATCACACCCAATACACTACGATTCTCGATATACCCAGCAGAGGCGTACACAGAACCTGTTAAAGCCCTGGACGACCAAACTAAAGCATACCGATTGTCGCAAGTATTAGCGATGCAAGTCTCAGGTTAAGACCAAATACACCTACCCTGATTTCGGACTTCCATAGACACATAGTCATACTACCAATGGAATTCCGAGGGGTCTATCCAGAGCGAAGCTGTTTTCCGTACCATCGGTAAAACACAACCTCCTATTACACTTGCATGAGTATCCTATACCCAAATATATGAGAACTATGCCGTTATGATCTCACATAACACGCACAAGTGTAATACTAGTCTATTCTGCATTATCGATGTCCAGTCTCGATAATACTACGACTAGGGATATTTAATGATTAATCCTTCGTGGACTGATACTGTCTCATATCATCTCAATCCAGGAACTAATCATAGGGACCTCATATCATTTATACATCTAGGTGATCTAATCACAAATGATAAGAGTGCAATCTCTTTGTCACATAGTTAATTTGTACAACAACACCATGATCTGTACAAATAGTGACGCTATGGGTCATAATTGTCCAACAAACCGGGACAAAGATTTAAGGCCGCACTCACCCCTCGCAAGGGAAGACCTCAAACCATTGGGTTCAGAATGGTCCCTTACTTATGCCACTTGTAATGTAAAGATTTATACAATAATCCAACCAAGCCTATGACATATATTTCCAAGTGCACCACAATCCTAAGTTCACATGCTTAAAAGTAAAGTTTACATCTAACATGCATGAAATCAAGTCCTATTGTTGAGTTCACATGCTTAAAGGTAGGCTTTTGCAACAACAAGCACATAACGTCTCAAGAATTCAATCATTCATGTAAACATAAACACAAATAGTCATGGTAATATTTTCATGTAATATAAAGGAAATCAAAATGACAACAAATAATGTTATAGGCGCACTATGTAAAGAAGCATATAAAATATGGTCAAAATAACCGCATGATAAACAAAATCAATACAAACACATAACTTGAGAAGATGAAGAAAGAAAGTATGCCAAAGATGAACAATCAAAGATGCAATTTTACATTAAAGAGGAACATGCCATAATGATGCCCAAGAATGCAACTAACATGAGTGAAATAAAGGGATACCGAGAAGAAGAGAAATGCAAAGAAGGAGAGAAATGCAACATGCGTCTATATCCATATAATTACTACCAATTTTCCATTAAGCATGTTATATATGATACAAGATTATGCAATGAGATGTTATATAGATGAATGATATGGAAAAGAAAGCATGACCAACGTTGCGCAACAAAAAAAAAGAATAAGATGCATGGTTAAAATGACATTTTGCAAAAAAAAATGATTAATCGCATAATAAACAGCGCGGCAAAACACCGTGGCAAAGGTAGCCTTATGGCATTTTTCCTCGAATGGAGGACCTTAAAACCACTCTGGTTAAGCCCATGCGCACATATCACATAATGAAGTGCGATACATAAAAATGCATAAAAAGGATTTTGTAAAACAGCGATAAATCGCGTAATAAATAGCGCGGCAAAAAATCATGGCAAAGGTAGCCTTATGGTGTTTTCCCTCGAATGGAGGACCTTAGAACCACCCTAGTTAAGCCCATGCGCACATATCACATAATAAGATGCAATAAATAAAGATGCATAAAAAGGATTTTGTAAAACAATGATAAATCGCGTAATAAATAGCGCGGCAAAATATCATGGCAAAGGTAGCCTTATGGCGTTTTCCCTCGAATGGAGGACCTTAAAACCACCCTAGTTAAGCCCATGCGCACATATTACATAATGCATAAAAAATGAAATAAACAAATAAAAGATATCGGATTCGTATACCCGACTGAATACATCTCTCATCCAATCACGCATACATCATCCGGCGCGGCGAAGCATCATGGTAAAGGATTTTAACCCCTTTAAGGGGACCTTTCATCGCACTTACTAAGCTCATGCGCATCATCTCCATATGACATAAATAAATGATATGCGGAAATTAAAAGACAGAAAAATTAAACGGCAAATAATTAAATGAACAAGATAACATAAAATCAATAAGTGCTGTTTGCTCAAGTGGTACGTGGAATTGTGGCCCAAGTACAGACCGCACTACCGTCCATTCGGATTCGGCTACAGAATTTACGTCTGGGTTTCCATCCTATATACCATAAGAGACGACACTTCCATTCATCCAAAATCCACAACAAACATCATATACACAACAAATGCCACAAATACAGAAAATATAATCAAAGTAAATGACCAGAAATTAAATAGAAATAAGTGTGAAAAATACCCTCAGGTCTAACCTTTTTAGTTGTCCTCGGACTTGCGTTTCGCAGAGATCGGAAGGGATGAAAGCTCCTTACTTTTCCGGTTCACTAGCTTCGCGTTTTGGCTCGCTGTTCCACTGTTTTTCCCACTGTTTTGGCATCGTTTTGCTGTTGTTTTTGATGTGTCTTCTGCTCACTATTTCAGGTCCTGTTCTTCTATTTCGGCTTCATTTTGCTGCTGTTTTTGACGTGTCTTCTGCTCACTGTTTCAGGTCTTGTTCTTCTGTTTTAGTGGACTGCTATGCGTGTTTTTTTAAAGGTTTTAAGTGCAGTTTTTTTTTGTGATTGTTTATGGATTAAAAGTGCAGTTTTTGTTCACTGTTTTTTAAGGATTAAAAGTGCAGTTTTTGTTCACTATTTTTTAAGGATTTGGGCTGCTGTTTTAAGGTGATTCAGGGGCTGTTTAGGCGTGTTTTAGGGGGGTGCGGGGGCTGCTGTTTTATGGTAAAAGGGACTGCTGTTTGGGACGTGTTTTACTGCTGTTTTAAGGTGATTTTGGGCTGTTTTTGATGGCTAAATTTCGGCAATGGAGGGGCTTAGAGGGGCTGTAATTTTCGGCTAAGAGTGAGGGAGGAGAAGAGAAATATTTTGCTTCCTTTTCTTGTGATTGGCGTGAATTCTAAGGCTTCTCTTTGTGTAAAAAAAGTGAATGAGAGGAGTTCTTTTGTGTGTATGGGCGTGGACTAGAGAGAGTGGAGAGATCGTGTGGCTAGGTTAATGCATGTTTATATATAAGAGAGCTAGGGTTTGCCCTTGTCTCACAAGGAAGAGATCTAGTTTCCAAATTAGGAGTCCTAAGAATGGTATACACAAGATTGAGGGGGGACAAAATATTTTAAATTAGGAAGTCAACTATTTTAAATTGGTAGATGTCTTATTAGATTAGGAAGTCAAATATATGATTGGTTTTAATTGGTTAGGATTGATTTTAATTAGGCATATCTTCTTTTTAATTTTAGCATATGATATATTCAAATTATTTAAATTAGGCATGATTTTAGTTTAAGTTTGGTAAATGTTTTATTTAATTATTTAATTAATTATATTAATATCTTATTTAGTTAATGTTTTAATTAATATTTTTTTATTTAATTTGGGGGTATTTTAAGGGTGATGGGCGTGTGGGCCAGGGTGGGAGTGGGCTTGGCTAGGTGCATGTTAATTTAGTTAAGTGTTTGGGCTAAGTTTGTGTGGGCTAGGTGGGGTGTGAAGGCTAAGTTCTTGTGGACTAGGTGTGCGTGGGCCGGGTTTAGGTGTCTCGGGCCGGGCATAAATTTTAAAACAGAAAACAAGCGAGTTACTTGAAGCCAAACTAGTGAACTTAATCCGTCAATGAGTCAATTCTTGACTCTTCCCTTCCGATTTCCGTTTCCCGCGATTTCCGTAACTTAAAAGGTAGTTGTCTCCAAATAAGACTCCTCATCGGGTTTCACATGCAAAAATGCAATGCCTACACTGCCACTACTATAAATCGATGCCCATTCGATGCATTTGGTCAAATCTCTCCAATCATATCAATTCCCCATGCTGAGAAAGGCCACGGCTCTGACAACCCGTGTAACTATGTGTGCGGCAAATGATTCAAATTACCGTGTGCCTGACAATTATGACAGTGCTTTACCATCTTCGCACAATCTGTCTCCATGGTCGACCAGTAGAAACCTTGTCTCACTATCTTGCGGGACAGATTCAACCCGTTCATGTGCGGACCACATACCGCAGCGTGTACTTCTTCCATTACCTGCTGAGCCTCTTCTTTTCTCAAACACTTCAACTGAATACCGTTTGCTTGCCTCTTGTACAGTTCTTATTTCAAAATCACATACTGGGAAGCTAAATTCTGGATGGTTGTTCTGTCTGCTCTCTTTAGGAGTTCCCCATGTTCTAGATACCTCTGAATGTCATGATACCAAGGTTTTCCGTCGTCGACCTCTATTTTCAGAATTCTCTCTATCTCATAAACTGGTCTGCTTGCTGTCGTCAGTATCAACGGTCTTATCACTAACTTTTCTGGATTTTCCCAAGTCGCTGCAAGTGTAGCTAATGCATCTGCCATCTGATTCTCTTCTCTCGGCAAGTGCAGAAACTTACAATCGGGGATAACCTGTGCCAATTTTCTGAGGTGAAAAAGGTAAGGTTTCAACCGTTCTTCTTTCAATTCCCATCTCCTCGCATCTGCTGGACTACCAACATAGAATCTTCGTAGACTTCCACATTCTTGGCCTTCAAGGCTATCAATGCAATCAAACCAAAAGCACATGCTTCATACTCGGCCATGTTGTTTGTTACTCTGAAAGTCAACCTTTTGGCCAAAGGCAAGGTTTCTCATTCGGGGGTCACTATCACAATCCCAATTCCGGCTCCCTTGCAATTCACTACTCTGTCAAAATACATTTTCCATCTCTGAACTGTTATTACTTGGATCTTTTCATCTGGAAATTCAAACTTATACTGATCCCCTTCAACGGGTTGCAATGCCAGAAACTCTGCTAATGCTCGCCCTTTGACCACTTTGGTGGTGAGATACTCAATGTCAAACTCTGTCAGCAATACTAACCATCTGCCCAATTTCCCCACTAGCGAAGGCTCTGAATGCAGATATTTCAGAGGATTCTCCATTGCCACTACCTGGATCTTGTAAGACTGAAAATAATGCCGCAATTTTCCGGAAGCCCATACCACTGCTAGACAGATCTTCTCTACTTCTTGATAACGAGCCTCATACGGGAGCTTCTTCTTACTCAGATAATAAACTGCGTGTTCTACCCCTGTCTCATCTACCTGTACCATCATTGCCCCCAGTGCCTCTGATTCTATGGCCAAATACAATATCAAAGGTTTACCCGGTCTCGGAGGTTTTAATACAGGAGGCTTTACCAAGTACTCTCTGATCTTGTCGAAGGCTGCTTGACACTGCTCATTCCATTTTACTGGCTGATCTTTTCTCAACAGTTTGAAGATAGGCTCACATACTGACGTCAACTTGGCGATGAACCGACTGATGTACTGAATCTTCCCTAGGAATGCCCTGACTTCCTTCTCGGTCTTCTGTGCTGGCATTTCTGTGATTGCTTTGATTTTTTCAGAGTATACCTCTATTCCTCCCATTCCCACTGTATGTCCCAGCAATTTTCCTGATGTCACCCCAAACACACATTTCTTGGGATTTAGCCGCAGGTTGTATTTGTCAACTCTCTGAAGGAACCTTTCCAGTGCTTCAATATGCCCAACTCTCGTCTCTGATTTCACCGTCATGTCATCCACATACACTTCAATCTCTTTGTGCATCAAGTCGTGGAATAGTGTAGTAGCCATCCGCTGATACGTAGCTCCCGCATTCTTGAGCCCAAACTACATCACCTTGTAACAATAAGTACCCCACTCGGTAACAAAGGCAGTCTTATGTTTATCTTCCTCAGCCATAAGAACCTGATTGTAACCTGAAAACCCGTCTGCAAATGAATACATAGCAGATAAAGCCGCACTATCAACCAGTACGTCTATGTGCGGTAGAGGAAAATCATCTTTCGGGCAAGCCTTGTTGAGATCTCTGTAGTCCACACCATTCCGACCTTCCCGTCTTTCTTTGGCACCGGCACAATATTAGCCAACCACTCATGATACTTTACTACTTCCAAGAACCCCACATCTATCTGTGTCTTCACTTCCTCTCTGACTTTCTCAGCCCATTCTGGTCTCATCCGTCAGAGTTTCCGTTTCACCGGCCTCATATTCGGATAAGTTGGTATTGTGTGTTGGGCAATGCTTCTGTCTACCCCAGGCATGTCCTCATATGACCAAGCAAACAATTTGGCATATCTGACCAGTACTTCTTCTAATTTCTCCCGCTCTTCTGTGGTAACTTCACTTGCTATCAGAATTTCCTTAGGATTCTCAGGCGTGCCTAAGTTAAATGCACTCGTTCTGGTGGAGCTGATATCAAATATACTTAAGCCATGCAATTTAGAGGAAAAAGACTCGGGAAAATAAGCAAAATGATTGTCTTTATTGCTAATAAATGCGGGAGTACACTCAAATAAATCAGGAAGATAAATGTCTTAATCTTCTACAGACACTTCTTCCTCTGTAATCGGATTCTTCTCAGGCTCTCCAACTTCATCAGTTTTTCATCCCAATTCTCTTCTTCCTTCTTCACAATTTCTTCCATCATCGGATTCTTACCCAGCATATCCTGGAAAATCTCAAATCCAGGTACCACAATCCCATTAACTTCCACCGGTTCAGGCTCCCCTTGATACCCCGAAGCCTTCACAAAACATTCCATCAGTTTCAGACCTTTCTTCTTAACATTCGGCTTTTCTTCATCAGATATGTATCCCAAACCCTTCCGAGTAGTCTGTCCCCTGAAATCTGGCAATTTTGAACCTTCACCCGGCTCAAACTTCAATTTTTTCATGATCCTAGCCACCCTAGGATCCACTCATTCCTCAAAAGTTGCTGATACCTGAAACCTCGTGAAAGGCTGTATCTTTAAGGCAGCCACAGCATTATCTATCTCAGCTCGGATGGTAACAATCTCTCCCTCATACGGGAACTTAATCATCTGATGCAAAGTGGAAAGCACGCCCCCAAGTTTGTGAAACCAAGGCCTTCCCAACAATAAGGCGAAAGTAGCCGGAATGTCCAACACCGTGAACTCAACTTCGTCTTCAATTGGGCCTACTTTGGCCACTACCAAAAAAGTACCCTCAACTCCTCGTTTGCTGTCATCATAAGCTTTGATGGTCATATTGGAGGGGTCCAAATCTGTTGCTTTCATACCCAGCTTTGCCAAAATCTTCAACGGGCACACATTGATGGACGAGTCGTCATCCACCATCACACATGACGTTCTCTTGCCTTTCACCTCGGCCCTTATGGACAAAGGTCTATTATGGTTTCTCCCTTTAGCCGGGAGTTCTTTCTCAAAAAAAGTGATTGCCTACAAAATTTCCTTTTGTACTGATCCCACAAACATCACCGGATTAGCATCCTCCGGTACCACTATTTTGCTCAAGGCTTCAACCATAGCCTGCCTGTGCTCCTGTGATGAACACAACAATTCCCAGATGCTGACCTGTGCCCGGGTTATTTTCAACTGGCGCAGCACTGTATCTCCTCAGAATTATCCCCATTTTCTGCCACTTCTCTCCCTTCAGTCAACACTTTTTTACCCTTATCAGTCACATCATTGTAGAAACGCCTGCTGCGTGTCATACCCATCACTTCTTCTTCATCACTACTAGAGAAGTCTGCCCAGAAACTCTTCCCATGTTCGGTTTCATCTTCGCTGTTACTATCCCAAATCCCAAGGCAAACGGCTTGGAGGTCAAAGGATTTGAGGACAAGGTTCTCGGGTAGGCTAGAGTTAATCATATAGGTTGGTGGCGAGACAGAGTGGTAATTTGGTAAAGGGTTCTGGTGTGTGTTGGGGCGTTCTGTTTCAGGGTCGGGTATCTTTTTAGAGTCTATAAGGTCTTGGATTTCATGGCGGAGTCTGGCACAGTTGTCGGTATCGTGGCATTTCTGTTGGTGGAATTGGAAATAATTGTTTAGGTTGAGATGTGGTGGTGGAGGGTTTGGGAGTGGTTTGGTTTCTAAGGATTTCAGAAGTCCTTGTCTCTTCAATTTCTCCAATACCTTGGACATGGGTCTACCCAAGTTGGAGAATCTCCAGGTTTCAGATAGCGGAAATCTCAGCAGAAACGGGTTTTGTTCCCGATGTCCCCCCAATGGGACTCATGTTCAGACCATAAAATTTTCTATTCACGGCCTTTTCTTCTTCAATTCCATGACAGTTTCCCTCAACTGTCGAAAATGAGTAATCATGGAGGTCATCCTCCTTAGCTTCCCATAGATGGAGGGCTTGGTGCCCTTGATGATCATTTTTATCTGGTCCTTCTCTGAGGGCCTGCTCTACATCTTTAAGAGCTGGCTTCTCCAGCGGTCAACATACTCCTTGAAACTCTCTTCCGTTTCTGCCTGGTGTTCTCCAGATCACGGAGTGACAGATCTATCTCCAAGTCCGTGACATACTATTTCAGGAATGCATCAGCCAATTCCCTCCAATCTTCCCTTACTTTCTTCTCAAGGCTGTGATACCATACCACTGGTGCCCCCTCGAGTGACATTCCAAACAACTTCTGCACCTGTTACTTTGTCAAACCCACATAACTCATAACTGATACATACTGACGAAGATGAACCCTCAGATCCCCATTCCCGTTGAACTTAGCCATATCTGGCATCTTGAACTTAGTAGGCAACTGTTCTTCGAAGGTCATTGCCTCATAATCTAACAACTTTTCATGTTTACCATTCATTTTGCGGGTAATTGTTTCAACCGGATCCCAAAGCTTCTGAAATTATGCCTGAGACCCAATCACTCTGCCTGTTGCATACTATGCCATGTCATCATCAAAAGCGGGGATATCATCCCCCAACCCAGCACGGGGTACAGCCATACCAGCCACAGCAGTAGTCAATGCTTGCAACTGTTCAGTAATTTTGGCGAGACTATTTTCCAACTGATCTATCCGGGATACCTCGTTATCATATGTACTCATATCTGTTACCGGTCTTTTAGTGAGCCTTCCCTCTTTCCTAACCCAACAGGAATCTATGATGTCTTTTATAGACATAGAGGGTGTTAACAAGATATGTATGCATGAGATGAATGAGATGCATGCGATACAAGGGATATATCAACTTATTAAATTTTTCACACAAATCGGCCCATCATCATTTTAGAAGCTTTTGGGCTAACTGTCATAGGAGTGAACTCGTCCCAGTTTAAATGGCCCAACAAGTTCACATCTCATGGCAAGAAGTCCAACCGTATCCAAATGATAACGTTCCTAAACACGAACATATAATGGCCCATTGGCGTTTTGGAAACTTTTAGCCCGATCACCATAAGATACGTTCCTGTTCCAGTTTAAATGGTCCAACAAGCCTATATCCCATGATAAAAGGTCCGAATGGATCCAAATGACAATGTTCCCAAACACAAGCATACAAAAATGATTTCTACAGAGTGGCCCATCAACATTTCAGAAGCTTTTGGCCCAATTATCATAGGATACGAACTCGTCCCAGTTTAAATGGCCCAACAAGTTCGCATTTCTGACAAGAAGTCCAACTGCATCCAAATGAGGATGGTCCACAAGCACAAGGAAATAGTTGCTATAGGCCATACAATTTCGGTCTACGTGTGGGTTTGCGGGAGTGTAGAGAAAGACTCTCGCTATCGAAGGATTACCCACAACTAGGTCTCCCCACTCAAGGGTTCGAGCAACCAAGTGAGCGCACCTTTTTTATACCTTACAGTACGTGCCAACGAGTTATGGTGTGTGACTGACTGTCAAATGGATTTCCCATTGTAGATTCCCCAGAGGGAGGGTGGAGCGAGGCTCTCTTAAGTACCCTAGCCTCTTAGGCTCTTATCGCTTGGTGACAGGAATAAACAACGAGTCCTCCAAATTAGTCCATCACAATAGGCCACAAGTAAGTGATTATCTAGGTGCCTTCACAGCTTTTCCTTATAGAAAGGTAGTGAATGAGGGAAGACACCAAACCATTACCTAGCCTTAAAAGTGCCTTTGATTAAACCATTTTAACCCACAATAGACACGGTTAATTAAAGCACAAATCATAATATTACAAGATATTATTTCGGGGCCAATTCTCTATCCCCTGTGGAGTCGCCAGACTGTGGGAACACAGAAACTGGGCGACACATGCTGTTCTGGGCTCACGGACTGGTCGGGAGTACTGAGTAACCCGCGGGGGACTAAACTGGAGAATAATGGAGTCGCCACCCGATGTGAACCGGGAAAATGAGATTTAAGGCCGCACTCACCCTCTCAAGGGAAGACCTCAAACCGTTGGGTTCAGAATGGTCCCTTACTTATGCAACTTGTAATAAAATTATTTGTGCAATAATCTAACCAAGCCTAAGCAACATATTTCCAAGGATAATCTATTTCCAAGTTCGCATGCATAAATCAAAGGTTCATCTAAGTTCACATGAAACACATTTTTAAGTTTGCGTACAACCTATTTGCATATAATCTATGTCCGAATTTGCATGCATAAAGATCAATATGGCTATCATACAATGTTATAAGCACATTACATTCCATCATAGGCATGCCAGTAGATAATAATTATACAATCACGCATGAAAGCAAATTGGAATAACGGCGAGCATATAACTTCATGAACATGCTGAATGGATGAATGTGGAAGCATAAGTAGATGACTATCATGTAAACATACATCATGGGAACAAACATGTAATCTTGTGCACACAATAAATGGCTAAACGAGAACATGAACAATCAAACAGGCAAATGACAAAATGAGTAACCATGCATGAGATGTGATGAAGGAGGTTCTGTTTACCGTGGGCGTTCGTGCGGTATTCGTAGCCGCGTTCGAACGGTAAACAGAAGGTTCGCATTCTAGTAGCATTCGTAAACGCGTTCGAATGAACTGAGACAGAAAACATGCGTTCGCGCGGCATTCTGGAACTCGTTCGAACGGGGTTACAGCCGTGATCTCCAAGAGCCGCGGATGAATAGATGACACCTAATAAATAATAACGGGCTAAAAGCCGCGGCAAAGCATTGTGGTAAAGGATCTTTAACCCCTCAAAATGGAGGACCTTTAATCCGACTTACTAAGCCCATGCGCAATGCAACATGATGCATGATTATGCAAGAAGATGACATACAAAGAAAAGCGAATAACGAAATAGAAGGAGCGGCGAAGTATTGTGGTAAAGGTTCTTTAACCCCTCGAAATGGAGGACCTTTAATCCCACTTACTAAGCCCATGCGCATCACATCATAATGTATATAAAAATAAAGACAACGATATCAGACTTCTTATACCCGATTGAACATATCTCACATTCAACCGAATATTCATCATCTGGCGCGGCAAAGCATCATGGTAAAGGATTTTAACCTATCAAAATAGAGGACCTTTAATCGCACTTACTAGGCCCATGCGCAAACAACACAATACATATATAAAAATTAAAGACAATGATATCGAACTTCGTGTATCCGATTGAACATATCTCACATCCAATCGAATATACATTATCCAGCGCGGCAAAGCATCGGGGTAAAGGATTTTAACCTCTCAAAATAGAGGACCTTTAATCGCACTTACTAAGCCCATACGCTAATAACACGATGCATATAAGAAATAAAGACAACAATATCGGACTTCGTATACCGATTGAACATATCTCATATTCAACCGAATATACATCATCTGGCGCGGTAAAGCATCTTGGTAAAGGATTTTAACCCCTTTACTTAGAGGACCTTTAATCGCACTACTAAGCCCATGGGCTTTATCTCATCATTACATAAACAAATAACATGCGGAAATCAAGTAGCGAATAATAAACAAATCAAAACAACATAAAACGAAATATGCACAGTTTACTCAAGTGGTACGTGGAGTTGTATCCTGAGTACAGATCATACTACCGTCCATTCGGAATCAGCTATGAAATTTATGTCCGGGTTTCCATCCTATATACCACAAGAGGTGACACATTTTCCATTTTACTCAAAGGCCACACATACATCATTTCACAATACACGCATTTTCTATCTATTCAAGGGCCACAACATACATTACTCCACAATACATACTTATTCAAAGGCCACAACACTCAACATCCCACGAAACTCATGCAAATAAGATTCAATAAACAATAAAAATACGAATAAAAATATATGTGAAAAGTACCCTCAGGTCTAACCTTTTATGTCGACTTTCGGACTCGCGTTTCACGGTGATCGGAAGGGGGAAAGCTCTGTAACTTTTCTTGTTCACTGGTTTGTATTTTTCCTCGTTGTTTCGCTGCTCACGGTACTATTTTTTTGCTCAGATTCGCTGCTGCTTCGCTGCTGTATTTCTGCTGTATGTGGGCCACTGTTTTTGGTGTTTTAGGCTACTGTTTTGGGTGTTTTTGAAGGCTTTAAGTGCAATTTTTTAGTTATTATTTTAGGGATTAAAAGTGCAGTTTTTTTAGTCACTGGTTTAGGTGATTTTGTGGTTGTTTTTCAGTGATGTGTGCTGCTGTATAGGGGGCTATTTCGGTGGTGTTTCAGGGTGTAATGTTTTCGGCAATGGAGGGGTTTATGGGGCTGTGATTTTCACCTAAGGGTGTAGGAGGAGAAGATAAATATTTTCTTGCTGTATGTGTGAATCAAGAGGCTCTTTTTTTCTTGCTGTATGCGTGTGAGTTAGAGGATCCAAGGGTTGGGAGAGGTTGGTTTTTTATAGGCAAAATGGGGTAGGGCTACTCCTTGCTTGACAAGGAAATGGATTTGGCATTTAATTAGGATATGATTTAGTCTCAAACAAGGAAAACCAAAGATTGAGGGGGGACAAAATTAGTTCAATTTAGGAAGTCAATATATTTAATTTGTATTGTTTAGGCATGATATTATTTAAGTTAGGAATACAATATTTTTAATTAGGAATAAAAATATTCTTGATTGGGAATATAATTTGTTGATTGATTTTAATTAGGCAAATGATTTAATTAATATTTTATTTAATTGCACCATATGTTAAATATATGTTTTATTAATTTGGTTGTGTTTTATGGGCTTTGGTGGGCTAATTGGGCTTGGGTGTAAGGCTACCAGCAAAACCATAAATACCGACGCCGTTCGAACGCCTCTTCGAACGCTACACGAACGCCCGCAATCTGCCTGACGTTCGAATGAAGTAACGAACGCAACATGAACGAAAACAGTGAACTTGTGAAATGAATCTAATGATATGCCTATTCTGAATTTCCCCTTCCGAAGTCCGTTTCCCGCGACTTCCGTGACTTAGAAGGTAGTGTCTCCAAATGAGACTCATCATAGGGACTCACATGCAAAAATACAGTGCCTACATTATCAGTATCAATGGTCTCATCACTAACTTCTCTGGATTTTCCCAAGTCGCTGCAAGTGTAGCCAATGCATCTGCCATCTGATTCTCTTCTCGCGGCAAGTGCTGAAATTTACAATCAGGGATAGCCTGTGCCAACTTTCTAAGGTGAAAAAGGTAAGGTTTCAACCATTCTTCCTTCAGTTCCAATTCTCCCTGAATCTTTCGAATTACTAACATTGAATCCCCGTAGACCTCTACGCTCACAGCCTTCAAGGCTATCAGTGTCGTCAACCCAAAAGCACATGCTTCGTACTCGACCATGTTGTTGGTTACTCCGAATGTCAACATCTTGGCCATAGGCAAGGTTTCTCCTTTTGGGGTCACTATCACAATCCCAATTCCGGCTCCCTTGTAATTCACTACTCCGTCAAATTACATTTTCCATCCCTGAACTGTTATTGCCTGGATCTCTTCATCTGGAAATTCAAACGTATACTGATCCCCTTCAATAGGTTGCAATACCAGAAACTCTGCTACGACTCGCCCCTTGATCACTTTGGAAGTGAGGTACTCAATGTCAAACTCTGTCAGCAACACTAACCATCTGCCCAATTTTCCCACTAGCAAAGGCACTGAATGCAGATATTTCAAAGGATTCTCCTTTGCCACTACCTGGATCTTGTAAGATTGGAAGTAATGCCGCAATTTTCTGGATGCCCATACTATTGCCAAACAGATCTTCTCTACTTCTTGATAGCGGGCTTCATACGGAAGCATTTTCTTACTGAGATAGTAGACTGCATGCTCTACCCCGGTCTCATCTGCTTGTACCATCATTGCACCCAGTGCTTCTGATTCTATAGCCAAATACAGTACCAAAGGCTTGCCCGGTCTTGGAGGTTTCAATACAGGAGGGTTTACCAAGTATTCTCTGATCTTGTCGAAGGCTAACTGACACTGCTCATTCCATTTCACTGGCTGGTCCTTTCTCAACAGTTTGAAAATAGTCTCACACACTAATGTCAACTTGGCGATGAACCGACTAATGTACTGAATTTTTCCCATGAATGCTCTAACCTCTTTCTCTGTCTTCGGTGCCGGCATCTCAGTAATTGCCTTGATTTTCTCAGAATCTACTTCTATTCCTCCCATTCCCACTGTATGTCCCAGCCATTTTCCTGATGTTACCCCAAACACATTTTCTTGGGATTCAGCCGCAAGTTGTATTGGTCAACTCTCTGAAGGAACTTTTCCAGCGCTTCTATATGTCTGATTCTGGTTTCTGATTTCACCATCATGTCATACACATATACTTCAATCTATTTGTGCATCAAGTCATGAAATAATGTAGTGGCAATCTGTTGATAAGTAGCTCCTGCATTTTTGAGCCCAAACGGCATTACCTTGTAACAATAAGTACCCCACTCTGTGACGAAGGCAGTTTTGTGCTTGTCTTCCTCAGCCATAAGAACCTGATTATACCCTAAAAACCCATCTGCAAATGAATACATGGCAGATAAAGCTGCACTATCAACTAGTACATCAATATGAGGTAGAGGAAAATCATCTTTCGGACAAGCCTTGTTGAGATCTCTATAATCCACACATATTCTGACTAACCGTCTTTCTTCGGCACTGGCACAATATTTGCTAACCATTCGGGATACTTTACCACTTCCAGGAACCCCACATCTATCTGTTTCTAACTTCTTCTCTAACTTTCTCAGCCCATTCTGGTCTCATCCGTTGGAGTTTCTATTTTACTGGCCTCGTATTCGGATAAGTTTGTATTGTATGCTGGGTAATACTTCTGTCTACCCCAGGCATGTCCTCGTAGGACCAAGCAAACACTTTGGCATATTTTACCAATATTTCTTCTAATTTCTCCCTCTCCTCGGAGGTAACCTCACTTGCAATCAGAATTTCCTTGGGGTTCTCAGGCGTGCCCAAGTTAAATGCATTTGTTCTGGTTGAGCTGATATCAAATATACTCAAGTCATGCAAATTGAAAGGAATAGACTCAGGCAAGTAAGCAAAATGATTGTCTTTATTACTAGCAAATGCAGAAGTACACTCAAATAAATCAGGAAGATAAATGTCTTCATCATCCACAGACACTTCTTCCTCCGCAACCGGATTTTTCTCAGTTTATTCATCCTCTTCGAGAGTCAGGCTCTCCAATTTAATCAACTCTTCTTCCCACTTATCTTCTTCTTTCACAATTTCTTCTGTCAGCGGCTTTTCACCTAACATATCATGTAAGATCTCAAATCCAGGCACCACAATTCCATTAACTTCTATTGGTTCGGGCTCACCTTGATACCCACAAAGCATTCCATCAATTTCAACCCTTTCTTTTTAGCCCTCGGCTTTTCTTCATCAGACTTGTACCCCAAACCCCTTCGAGTGGTCTGACCTTTAAAGTTAGGCAATGTTGAACCTTTGCTCGGCTCGAACTTCATCTTTTTCATGATCCTAGCCACCCTAGAATCCACCCACTCCTCAAAAGTCGCCGACACTTGGAACCTCGTGAAAGGCTGTATCTCCAAAGCAGCTACAACATTGTCCACCTCAGCTCGAATGGTGACAATCTCTCCCTCATACGGGAACTTAATCATCTGGTGCAGAGTAGAGGGAATGCCTCCAAGCTTATGAAACCAAGGCCTTCCCAACAACAAGGCAAAAGTAGTTGGGATATCCAACACTGTGAACTCAACTTCATCCTCAACTCCTCGCTTACTATCATCATAACCCTTGATTGTCATACTAGAGGGATCCAGATCTGTTGCCTTCATACCCAGCTTGGCCAAAATCTTCAACGGGCACACATTAATGGATGAGCCGTCATCCACCATCACACAAGAGGTCCTTTTACCCCTCACTTCAGCTCTGATAAACAAGGGTCTATTATGATTTCTCCCCTCAGCCGGGAGTTCTTCCTCAGAAAATGATATTGGTAGAGTTTCCTTTTGGACTGACCCAACAAAAATTGTGGGGTTGGCGTCTTCTGGCACTACTATCTTGCTTAAGGCCTCAACCATGGCATATCTGTGTTCCTGTGATGAACACAACAATTCCCAGTTGCTAACCTGTGCCCGGGTCTTTTTCAACTGCCTCAGCACTGTATCTTCCTCAGTAATCTCTGCATTCTCAATCACTTCTCTGCCATATGTTAATACTTCCTTACCCTTTTCTGCCACATCATTATAGAAATGACTACTGCGTGTCATTCCCCTCACTTCTTCTTCATCACTACTGGAGAAGTCTTCCCAGAAATTCTGCCCCCGTTCTGTCTTATCTTCACTGTTACTGTCCCAGATACCCAGGCAAAAGGCTTGATGGTCAAAGGACTTGAGGACAAGGCTTTCGGGTAGGCCAGAGTTTATCATATAGGTCGGTGGGGGGGACAGAGTGGTAATTTGGTAAGGGATTTTGGTGTGTGTTGGGGGTTCTGTTTCAGGGTCGGGTATCTTTTTGGAGTCTATAAGGTCTTGGATTTCATGGCGGAGGCGGGCACAATTATCAGTGTCATGGCCTTTCTGTTGGTGGAAGTGATAGTATTGGCTCAGATTGAGATGTGGTGGTGGAGGGTTGGGAAGTGGTTTGGTCTCCAAGGGTTTCAGAAGTCCTTGTCTTTTTAATTTCTCCAGCACCTTAGACAAGGGCCTCCCTATGTTGGAGAATCTCCGATTCCGGATGGCAGCAATCTCCGCAGAAATAGGTTCGGTACCTGATGTTCCCCCAATAGGCCTCCTACTTAGGCCATAAAACTTCTTGTTCTCTGCCTCTTCTTCTTCAATATCCATGATAGTTTCTCTCAACTGTCGAAAATCAGTAATCATGGAGGTCATCCTCCTCAGCTTGCCATAAATCGAGGGCTTGGTGCCCTTGATGATCATTTTAATCTGGTCCTTCTCAGAGGGCCGAGTCTGCATTTTCAGAAGCTGGTTTCTCCAGCGGTCTACATACTCCTTGAAGCTTTCCTCCGGCTTCTGCTTAGTGTTCTCCAAATCACGGAGTGACAAATCAATTTCCAAATCTGTAACATATTGCTTCAGAAAAGCATCAGCCAGTTCCCTCCAATCTTCTATAATCTTCTTCTCAAGGCTGTGATACCAAACTATCGGCGCTCCCTCAAGTGACATCCCAAACATTTTCTGCACTTGACGCTTGGATAAACCCACTGAACTCATAACTGAAACATACTGACGGAGATGGACCCTCGGATCCCCATTCCCGTGCCATATCCGGCATCTTGAACTGAGCTGGCAACTGTTCTTCGAAGGTCATTGCCTCATAATCTAACAACTCTTAATGTTTGCCCCTCATTTTGCGGGTAACTGTTTCAACCTGAACCCGAAGCTTCTGAAATTCTGCCTGAGACCCAATCACTCTACCTGTTGCATACTCTGCCATGTCGTCATCAAAAGCGGGGATATCATCCCCCAGCCCATTCGGAGGCTCCTCGCACCTCACATTCTCATAACTTCCCCCAGCACGAGGTACAGCCATACCAGCCACATCAGTAGTCAAGGCTTGTAACTGTTCAATAATTTTGGCGAGACCATTTTCCAACTGATCTATCCGGGATACCTCGTTATCAGATGTACTCATATCTGTTACCGGTCTTTTAGTGAGTCTTCCATCTTCCCTAACCCAACGAGAATCTTTGATGTCTTTTATAGACATAGAGGGTGTTAACAGGATATATGTATGCATGAGATTAATGATATGCATGCGATACAAGGAATATATCAACTCATTAAAATTTTCACACAAATCGGCCCATCATCATTTTAGAAGCTTTTGGGCTAACTGTCATAGGAGTGAACTCGTCCCAGTTTAAATGGCCCAACAAGTTCACATCTCATGGCAAGAAGTCCAACCATATCCAAATGATAATGCTCCTAAACACAAACATATAATGGCCCATTGGTGTTTTAAAAGCTTTTGGCCCAATCATCATAAGATATATTCTTGTCCCAGTTTAAATGGTCGAACAAGCCCATACCTCAAGACAAAAGGTTCGAATGGATCCAAACGACCAAGTTCCCAAACACAAGCACAAGCACAAGTAAATAATTCTTATTAGTTCCACGACTAAGGTTCACATGCGGGTTTACGGGAGTGTGGACAAAGGCTCTCGCTGACGAAGGATTACCCACAACTAGTTCTCCCCACTTTAGGACACAGAAACTGGGCGACGCATGTTGTTCTAGGCTCGCGGCCTAGTTGGGAATACGGAGTAACCCGCGGGGGACTAAACCGGAGAATAATGGAGTCGCCACCCTGTGTGAACCGGGAAAATGATTTAAGGCCGCACTCACCCCTCGCAAGGGAAGACCTCAAACCGTTGGGTTCGGAATGGTCCCTTACTTATGCCACTTGTAATGAAATGATTTGTGCAATAATCTAACCAAGCCTAAGCAACATATATTTCCAAGGATAATTTACTCCTAAGTTCGCATGCATAAATCAAAAGTTCATATAAGTTCACATGTAACACATTTTCATATTTGCATACAACCTATTTGCATATAATCTATGTCCAAATTTACATACAACATATTTGCATACAATCTATGTCCAAATTTAGATACAACCTATTTGCATATAATCTATGTCCGAATTTGCATGCATAAATATAAATTGAAATACGGCAAGCATACAATGTCATAAGCACATAAAGGGAAAGACAACAATATCGGACTTTGTATACCCGATTGAACACATCTTACATTCAACCGAATATACATCATCCAGTGCGGCAAAGCATCATGGTAAAGGATTTTAACCCCTTGACATGGAGGATCTTTAATCCAACTTACTAAGCCCATGCGCTTTATCTCATCATTACACAGACAAATAACATGCAGAAGTTAAATAACAGATAATAAACAAACAAGACAAAATAAATCGAAATATGTGCCGTTTGTTCAAGTGGTACGTGGAGTTGTATCCCAAGTACAGACCGCACTATCGTCCATTCGAATTCGGCTACGGAGTTTACGTTTGGTTTCCATCCTATATACCACAAGAGGCGATACATTTTCAATTTTATTCAAGAACCACAACACACATCATTCCACAATACTCATGCAAATAATAAACAATGAAAATATGAATAAAAATAGATGTAAAAAGTGCCCTCAGGTCTAACCTTTTATGTCTACTCTCCGACTCGCGTTACACGGTGATCAGAAGGGCTAAAGCTCCGCAACTTTTTTGGTTCACTGGTTTCCATCTTTCCTCGTTGTTTCGCTGTTCGGGTTACTGTTTTGACTCCATTTTGCTTCTGTTTTTTAGTCACTGTTTCTGCTGTATAAGGCCACTATTTTTGCTGTGATTTGAGGGGTATTGAGCTGCTTTTTTAGGTGGTTATTCAAGGATTTTAAAGTATAATTTTTGTTCACTATTTTGGTGACTTTAGCTACTGTTTTAGGGGGTATTTTGGCTGCTATTTTGGGGGTACTTGGGCTACTAATTTTTGGTAATACTGGAGGCAATTTGGGGGAGTATTTTAGGTGGTGTATAGAGGTAGTGAATGGCTACTGTTTCGGGTTAAAGGGGACTGTTGGTGAGGCTTTAGTATGGTTCACGTGGCTTGTGTTTTAGTGGATGGCGTGAAGGCTCTTGGATGCGTGGCAGTGTGATGTGCGTGGAGGGGTGATCTGCTTGGTGAGGGTACGTGAGCGTGAGGGCTGTGAAGTGAATTGGCTGAGTGGGTAATGGCAAGCTGTGACGAGTGGAGAGAGGCTAGTGCGCTGATTGTGTTAGGTCAGTGGCGTGAAGAACCCAAGGCTGTTACGTGTGGAGCAGGTTGCGTGAAAGCAAATTTGTGAATGCGTGAAGAAGGGTCTTGCCGTGAGGTAGTGGGTGGTTTATGTGTTAAAGGGGCGTTGGCTTGTGGTTGAGTGCAGTGGCGTAAGTAGCAATGTGAGGGCTTACGTGAATGGCTTATGTTGTTAGAGGCGTGAAGCTGTGGAGTTGTTTGTGAGGTAGTGCGTGGTTTGTTAGGTTTAGGGTTTTTCGTGAGGGGAGAGATAGAGAGAGTGGCCTAGAGGTTCAAGGTTTTTTTCTTTGTGTTTTAGTTGTGAGATTGAGCTAGGAGGTGTGAAGGGTTGGAATTGGGTTCCTTTTATAGACAAAGGCTATGGTGAATCCTTGTTGGAGAAGGAATGAGAGATCATGCAATAAAGGTGAGATATTTTCTAAGTGTAATGCAAGAAAGCAAAAGATTGATTGGAGACAAGATTTGGTTTAATTAGGAAGTTGATATATTTCATTTATGTTAATTAGGTAGGCAATTATTTAGATTTTATTTAATTTGTTTTGATTTTCCCATGTGTTAAATATGTATTTAAATTATTTGGATGTGTTTTAAGTGGGTTTGGGCGTGTGTGGGCTTATGGTGGGCGTGTGGTTGGCTTTTAGTGGTGGGCTTGGTGTGTTTCAAGGTTTTTAGGCCAATGTTAAGTGGTTTGCGGGGGTTTTGGGCTAAAATTAAGTGGTTTGCGGGGGGTTTTGGGCTAAAGGTGCTTTAAAACGGAGGTCCAACGAGTGAGCCCGAAGCTAAACAAGCGAATAAAATCTAACAAAATCCCGATTCCCTTCCGACGTCCGTTTCCCGCGACTTTCTCGACTTAAAAGGTAATGTCTCCAAATGAGACTCATCATAGGGACTTATATGCAACAATGCAGTGCCTACAGTCGACCCCACTTTGATGGGACTTGTGCTGTGTGTGAGAGTGAAAATCCTATCAAAGTTCATGCAATGCATTTTTACTTACCTGGCTCGCCAGCTGCCTCCTGACTTGCCTGCTGCCTCGAACTGAGTTGGTGATGCAGTGGACCTCGATCCTGAGACGCATCCCAATAGCTGCAACAGACAATGGGGGCCTCGACCCTGGGTCACATCCCAATACCGCTGACAAAATGTGGGCCTCAACCCTGGGACGCATCCCGAAAATGATGATGCAGTGGACCTTGATCCTGGGACGCATCCCAATAGCTGCAACCGACAATGGGGGCCTCGACCTTGGGACACATCCCAATACCGCTGACAAAATATGGGCCTCGACCCTGGGACGCATCCCCAAAATGATGATGCAGTGGACCTCGATCCTGGGACGCATCCCAATAGCTGCAACCGACAACGGGGGCCTAGACCCTGGGACGCATCCCAATACCGCTGCCAAAAATATGGGCCTTGACACTGGGACGCATCCCGAAAATGATGATGCAGTGGACCTCGATCCTTGGATGCATCCCAATAGTTGCAACTGACAACGAGGGCCTCGACCCTGGGACGCATCCCAATACCGCTGACAAAAATGTGGGCCTCGACCCTGGGACGCATCACGAAAAAGATGATGCAGTGTACCTCGATCCTGGGACGCATCCCAATAGCTGCAACTGACAACGGGGGCCTCGACCCTGGGATGCATCCCAATACCGCTGAAAAAAATATGACCCTCAACCATATGACGCATCTCGAAAATGATGATACGGTGGACATCGATCCTGAGACGCATCCTAATAGCTACAACCGACAACGGGGGCCTCGACCCTGGGACGCATCCTAATACCGCTGACAATATATGGGCCTCGACCCTGGACGCATCCCCAAAACTGCTGATGATACGTGGGGGCCTCGACCTTGGGACGCATCCCCAAAACTGCTGCTGGTATGTGTGTTGGCCTCGACCCTAGGACGCATCCCCAAAACTGCTGCTAGTATGTGTGGGCCTCGACCCTAGGACTCATCCCTAAAATTGATGCTGGTATGGGTCTCGCCCCCGGGACTCATCCCCAAAACTGATACTGATGATGCGGGTCTCAACCCTGGGACTCATCCCCATAACTGATGCTGATGCGGGCCTCGCCCCCGGGACTCATCCTCAAAACTGATACTGCTGCTATGGGTCTTAACCTTGGGACTCATCCCCAAACTAATATCGATGATGATGTGGGCCTCGCCCCCGGGACTCATCCCCAAAACTGATACTGATACTGATGTGGGCCTCGGCCCTATGACTCATCCCAAGATGATACTGATGTGGGCTCGCCCCCAAACCGATACTGATATGGGCCTCGCCCCTAAACTGATGCTGATGTGGGCCTCGCCCCCAAGCTGATACCGATGTGGGCCTCGCCCCCAAACTGATACTGATGTGATATTGCATATCAAACATGTTGTATTGCCTCTCACGAAATAGTCCTGATAGCTAAACATATTTTCGTCCCCGACAGATGCTTCATGTCGAAACCAGAGAACCTTCAAAGTACTTAATACACTCAAATCTGATCGTCTGCATGAGTGATCTAACTAGACTCCTAGTGTGAGTGTGCCAAGGCTTTTTCGCAGCTTAATCCTTAAGTAAACCAACTCAATGATTTTGTCTCAGAGAATCAGATTAGTGGGTCTAACCAACCTAGATGTCTTGATCAGACTCTGTGATTACTTTGTCATACTCAACATGATATGGTCTTCTTCTCTTTTTCTCTTGTCTCTTTCTTTCTTTTTTTTTTGAACTTTTTTTTTCGACACACCTACCCTTTAAGGTAGCATTTCTCCTCATGGTGGTCCTGATACTCGCCCATGGGTAGCTTCACGCTTATCTGTTATAGGCGGTCTATTTTTTCTTTTTCTTTTCAGAGACTTTTTCTTTGTTTCCAACCATACCATATATCATAGCATAAGTAAACAAGGATGGACATCTAGGCAAACGGTCATTCACTGATCCATCATCTCTTCAACTAGTCGTTTTGCCGACTACTCAGGCTTCCACCACTAAGATCATGTGATCAAGTGCTCACGAGTCTAGCTGAGATCAACTATTCAGAATACCGGATGAGAGCACATCTCGCACTTGTCGTTTCTAAGGTTTCTCCCTATAGCAAACAATGTCATCACCGGACATATGCCTAACCATCAAAGACTTCTCGATTTTTTTTTTCACTCACTCCACGGAATTCTTCCTTTCAACCCTGATAATGTGGGCTTCGCCCATTGGGATCCATTCTTGAAACTTATAGTGATATGGGCCTCAACCCTGGGATTCTTTCCTGAGACTAATACCGATGTGGGCCTCAACCCGGTGATTCATTCCTGAAACTGATACTGATTCTGATTCATTCATGAGACTGATACTGATTCATTCTTGAAACTGTACTGTTGTTATTTCTGATTGGCTTGCCTTCGCCGCTTTCTCTTTTTCTTCTTTGAAACCTGTGAATACAAAACAGAACAAACACAAAAAGAATGCAAAATACGTTACGTGTATGCATGCATGCATGCATGAATGAATTCCATATCCCGTTAGGTTAGGTCTTCCATCAATTCCTTTTATGACCATTCTTCTCTTCCTCAGGCAAAGTACTGCTTTAATCTATCTACGTCGATCGGCTCAGTGAACTCATTCCCTTCCAAAACTGACAGTCTCACTGCCCCATTCCCCATTACTCAATGGCTAGCCTGTCTTTTCTGCTTGCTTCTCCCGAGGATTCCCCGTGTTTCTAAACCTCGCTGAATATCATAATACCAGAGTTGAATTCTTTTGTCAAATATACTCTTGTTGCAGAGATTCAGGCAAGTAAGCGAAATGAACGTCTTTATTATCATAAAAAAAAGGTTCGAACAAGCAGATAAAATCAATGTCTTATGATTAATGGATGTGACATCATAATTGAATGAGATCAGGAAAACAAACATCCCCGTAATTTTCAGCTTTGTCTTCTTCCGTCTTCTTGCTTTTTCCGGACATCAGATCATGTAACTCCTGTAATTCTTTTTCCCATTTACTTTCCTTTTTCTGCTCTATCTCATTTTTACTATTGTTGCCCCATATCCTCATGCGGGAAGCTTGGTGGTCGTGAGTTTGGAGGACAGCGCTGTCAGGTGGGCCGGATTTAATCATGTAGGTAGGCTGTGGGACAGAGTGATAGTTAGGTAGGGGGTTTCTCTATATGTTAGGTTGCTCTTTCTCAGGGTCAGGTATTTTGTGGTAGTCTATGAGGTTCTGGATCTCATGCCTAAGGCGGGTACAGTTGTTAGTTTCATGGCCTCTTTGCTGGTGGAAGTAACAGTAAAGGTTCAGGTTAAGGTAGCGTGGCACAGGGTTTGGAAGTGGTCTAGGCTCTAAGGGATTTAGAAGTCATTGCCAGCTCAGCTCTTCAAATACCTCTGACAAAGGTCTACCGAGATTGGAGAATCGTCTGTTTATGATAGGGGCAACCTCAGAGGGAGTGGTCTTGGTCTTTAAAGGTTTCCCAATGGTCTTTCCATTCTGGTTGCACATCTTTCCGTTATTGGCTATAAGGGGTTCGGCCAAACTGGCCACAGCATTAGTCAGAACTTGCAATATCTCAATAATTTCAGCTACTTTGGTCTCCAATTGATCCATACGGGATACCTCATTCTCTAATCTGCTCATGTTTGCTATCGGCCTTTTGGTGAGTCTTCATTCTTCCCTAACCCAACGGAAATCTATGATGGCTTTTTTGAACACAAGGGGTTAGCATGATGCGTGTATGCATGAGGTGCATGCGAAACAAGGGATATATCAACTCATTAAAATTTTCACACAAATCTGCCCATCATCATTTTAGAAGCTTTTGGGCTAACTGTCATAGGAGTGAACTCGTCCCAGTTTCAATGGCCCAACAAGTTCACATCTCATGGCAAGAAGTCCAACCGTATCCAAATGATAATGTTCCTAAACACAAATATATAATGGCCCATTGGCGTTTTAGAAGCTTTTGGCCCAATCATCATAAGATATGTTCTTGTCCTAGTTTAAATGACCCAATAAGCCTATACCTCATGATAAAAGGTCCGAATGGATCCAAACGACAATGTTCCCAAACACAAGCATATAATGGCCCATTGGCGTTTTAGAAGCTTTTGGCCCAATCATCATAAGATATGTTCTTGTCCCAGTTTAAATGGCCCAACAAGCCAATAACTCATGACAAAAGGTCCGAATGGATCCAAATGACCATGTTCCCAAACACAAGCACAAGTAAATAATTCTTATTAGTTCTATGACTAAGGTTCACATGCGGGTTTACGGGGGTGTTGACAAAGGCTCTCGCTGACGAAGGATTACTCACAACTAGGTCTCCCCACTCAAGGGTCCGAGCGACCAAATGAGCGCACCTTTTTTATACACTAAGGTACGTGCCAATGAGCTATGGTGTGTGACTGACTGTCAAATGAATTTCCCGTTGTAGATTCCCCAGAGGGAGGGTGGAGCGAGCCTCTCTTAAGTACCCAAGCCTCTTAGGCTCTTATCGCTTGGTGTCAGGAATAAACAACGAGTCCTCCAAATTAGTCCATCACAGTAGGCTACGAGTAGATGATTATCTAGGTGCCTTCACAGTTTTTCCTTATAGAAAGGTAGTGAGTGAAGGAAGACACAAAACCATTACCTAGCCTTAAAAGTGCCTTTGATTAAACCCCTTTCAACCCACTATAGGAACGGTTAACTTAAAGTACAAATCATAATATTACAAGACATTATTTCGGGGCCAATTCTCTATCCCCAATGGAGTCGCCAGACTGTAGGACACAGAAACTAGGCGACGCATGCTATTCTAAGCTTGCGGCCTAGTTGGGAGTACGGAGTAGCCCGTGGGGTACTAAACCGGAGAATAATGGAGTCGCCACCCGGTGTGAACCAGGAAAATGATTTAAGGCCGCACTCACCCCTCGCAAGGGAAGACCTCAAATCGTTGGGTTCAGAATGGTCCCTTACTTATGCCACTTGTAATAAAATGATTTGTGCAATAATCTAACCAACCCTAAGCAACATATATTTCCAAGGATAATTTACTCCTAAGTTCGCATGCATAAATCAAAAGTTCATCTAAGTTCACATGTAACACATTTTCATATTTGCATATAATCTATGTCCAAATTTGCATACAACATATTTACAATCTATGTCCAAATTTGGATACAACCTATTTGCATATAATCAATGTCCGAATTTACATGCATAAAGATAAATTGAAATACGTCAAGCATACAATGTCATAAGCACATTACATTCATGGACACGAAAATGAAAACAAATGGCAGTTGCGCAATCATACGTAATAAAGAGAAACAATTAGGTATATAATGCAAAGAAATAACCAAAGAGGTAATTGTACATCAAATTAATGTGCCATGATGCGATTTGAAAGATAAATAATGGAAGTGAAAGAAAAGAGATGCGACATATGCCCACATCTATATAGGACTTCAAGTGTCCGATTGAATGTATCTCACATTCAATCGAATGCACTTTGTCCAGTGCGGCAAAACATCGTGGCAAAGGTAGACTGTAGGCTTTCTATCCCTCAAAGTGGAGGACCTTTAATCCAACTTGATTTGCCCATGCGCGATGCACCATGATGCATGATTATACAAGAAGATGACATACAAAGAAAAGCAAATAACGAAATAAAAGGCGCGGCGAAGTATCGTGGTAAAGGTAGACTGTAGGCTTTTTATCCCTCCAAATAGAGGACCTTTAATCCAACCTACTAAGCCCATGCGCATCACATTATAATGCATATAAAAGGAAAGACAACAATATCCGACTTTGTATACCCGATTGAACACATCTTACATTCAACCGAATATACATCATCCGGCGCGGCAAAGCATCGTGGTAAGAGATTTTAATTCTGGCCTCCCAGAAGACCTTGTCCTAAAATCCTTTCACCCTCAAGACTTTTGCCTGGGAATCTGGGATAATACTAGTGAAGATGATACTGAGCAGGGGAAAAACTTTTGGCTTGATTTCTCTAGTAGTGATGAGGAAGAAGTGAGGGGAATGACGCGCAGCGGTCGTTTTTACAATGATATAGCAGAAAAGGGTAAGGAAGTTTTGACAGATGGTAGAGAAGTGGTTGAGACTACAGAAAATACTGAGGGGGGGTATAGTGCTGAGGCAATTGAGGAAGACTAGAGCACAAGTGAGTATCTAGGAACTGTTATGTGCATCTCGGGAGCATAGGCAGGCCATGGTTGAGGCCTTGAGCAAGATTGTGGTACCGGAAGACGCCAACCCTGCAATATTTGTTAGGTCAGTTCAGAAAGAAGCTTTGCAGATATCTTTTTCTGAGGATGAACTCCCGGCGGAAGGAAGAAATCATAATAGGCCTCTATTTATCAGGACCGAGGTAAGGGGCAAGAGAACTTCATGTGTGATGGTGGATGACGGTTCGTCCATCAATGTGTGCCCGCTGAAAATTCTGGCAAGATTGGGTATGAAAGCAACAGACTTGGACCCATCCAGCATGCCTATTAAGGCTTATGATGACAGCAAAAGGGGAGTTGAGGGTACTTTTGTGGCTATGGTCAAGGTAGGCCCGATTGAAGATGAGGTTGAGTTCACGGTACTGGACATCCCGGCTACTTTCGCCTTATTGTTGGGAAGGCCTTGGTTTCATAAACTTGGGGGCGTGCCTTCCACTTTACATCAGATGATCAAGTTCCCGTATGAGGGAGAAGTTGTTACTATCCGGGCTGAGATAGATAATGTTGTGGCCGCCTTGGAGATACAACCTTTCACGAGGTTTCAGGTGTCAGCTACTTTTGAGGAGTGGGTGGATCCTAGGGTGGCTAGGATCATGAAAAAAATGAAGTTTGAGCCGGGTGAAGGTTCAAAATTACTAGATTTCAGAGGACAGACTACTCAGAAGGGTTTGGGGTACAAGTCTGATAAAGAAAAGACGAAGGTCAAGAAAAAGGGCCTGAAACTGATGGAATGTTTTGTGAAAGCTTCAGGATATCAAGGGGAGCCTGAGCCTGTGGAAGTTAATGGAATTGTGGTACCTGGGTTTGAGATCTTCCAGGATATGTTGGGTAAGAAGCCGATAGTTGAAGAAATTGTGATGAAAGAAGAAGAAAATTGAGAGGAAGAACTGATGAAGTTAGAGAGCCTGACTCTGGGAGAGGATAAAAAACCTGAAGAAAACCTGGTTGCAGAGGAAGAAGTGTCTATAGATGATGAAGACATTTACCTTCTTGATTTGTTTGAATGTACTTCCGCATTATCCAATAATAAAGACATTTCTTTTACTTACTTGCCTGAGTCATTTCCATTTACTCTGCACGAATCAAGCATATTTGATATTAGTTCGGCCAGAACTACTGCATTTAACTTGGGTAGGCTTGAGAACCCCAAGGAAATTCTGATTGCAATGAAGTTACCTCCGAAGAGAGGGAGAAACTAGAAGAAGTGTTGGTCAGATATGCCAAAGTGTTTGCTTGGTCCTATGAGGACATGCCTGGGGTAGACAGAAACATTGCCCAGCACACAATACCAACTTATCCGAATATGAGGCCAGTAAAACAGAAACTCCGACGGATGAGACCAGAATGGGCTGAGAAAGTCAGAGAGGAAGTTAAGAAACAGATAGATGTGGGGTTCCTGGAAGTAGTAAAGTATCCTGAGTGGTTGGCTAATATTATGCCGGTGCCAAAGAAAGACGGGAAGGTCAGAATGTGTGTAGACTACAGAGATCTCAACAAGGCTTGTCCTAAAGATGATTTTCCTCTGCCGCATATAGATGTTCTGGTTGATAGTGCGGCTTTATCCGCTATGTATTCATTTGCAGATGGGTTTTCAGGTTACAATGAGCTTCTCATGGCTAAGGAAGACAAACACAAGACTGCATTTGTTACTGAGTGAGGTACTTATTGTTACAAGGTAATGCCGTTTGGGCTTAAGAATGCAGGAGCTACTTATCAGCGGATGGCCACTACACTTTGCCATGACTTGATGCACAAAGAGATTGAGGTGTATGTGGATGACATTATGGTGAAATCAGAGACAAGGGTTGGGCATATCGAAACACTGGAAAGGTTCCTTCAGAGAGTTGACAAATACAACATGCGGCTTAATCCCAAGAAATGTGTGTTTGGGGTGACATCAGGGAAATTGCTTGGTCATACAGTGGGAATGGGCGGAATAGAGGTAGATTCTGAGAAGATCAAAGCAATCACAGAAATGCCTGCACCGAAGATAGAAAAAGAAGTCAGAGCATTCTTGGGGAAGATTCAGTACATCAGTCGGTTCATTGCCAAGTTGACATAAGTATGTGAGCCTATCTTCAAACTGTTGAGAAAAGATCAGCCAGTGAGATGGAATGAACAATGTCAGACAGCCTTCGAAAAAATTAGAGAGTATTTGGTAAAGCCTCCTGTATTGAAACCTCCGAGACCGGGTAGACCTTTGATATTGTATTTGGCTATAGAATCCGAAGCATTGGGGGCAATGATGGTACAAGCAGACCCGTATGAGGCTCGGTATCAAAAAGTAGAGAAGATCTATCTTGCCATGGTATGGGCTTCCAGAAATTTGTGACATTATTTCCAGTCTTACAAGATCCAGGTAGTGGCAAAGGAAAATCCTCTGAAATATCTTCATTCGGTGCCTTCACTAGTGGGAAAATTGGGCAGATGGTTGGTATTGCTGACAGAGTTTGACATTGAGTATCTCACCTTCAAAGTGATCAAAGGGCGAGCAGTAGCAGAGTTTCAAGCATTGCAACCTATTGAGGGGGATCAATATAAGTTTGAATTTCCAGACGAAGAGATCCAAGCAATAACAGTTCAGAGATGGAAGATTTATTTTGACGGAGCAGTGAATTACAATGGAGCCGGAATTGGGATCGTGATAGTGACCCCCGTGGGAGAGACTTTGCCTTTGGCCAAGAGGTTGACATTCAGAGTGACTAACAACATGGCCGAGTATGAAGCATGTGCTTTTGGTTTGACAGCATTGATAGCCTTGAAGGCCGGGAGTGTGGAAGTCTACGGAGATTCTATGTTGGTAGTCCAGCAGATGCGAGGAGAATGGGAATTGAAGGAAGAACGGTTGAAACCTTACCTTTTTTACCTCAGAAAGTTGGCACAGGTTATCCCCGAGTGTAAGTTTCAGCACTTACCGAGAGAAGAGAATCAGATGGCAGATGCATTGGCTACACTTACAGCAACTTGGGAAAATCCAGAAAAGTTAGTGATGAGACCGTTGATACTGACAACAGCAAGCAAACCTGTTTATGAGATAGAAAGAATTCTGGAAGTTGAGGTCGACGACTGTAAACCTTGGTATTATGACATTCAGAGGTATCTGGAACATGGTGAACTCCCGGAAGGGGCAGGCAGAAAAGACAGTATAGCCATTCAGAACTTAGCTTCCCAGTATGTAATTTTGAAAGGGGAAATGTACAAGAGGCAAGCAAACGGTATTCAGTTGAAGTGTTTGAGAAAAGAAGAAGCTCAGCATGTAATGGAAGAAATACACGCCGGGGTATGTGGTCCACACATGAACGGGTTGAATCTGTCCCGCAAGATAGTGAGACAAGGTTTTTATTGGTCAACCATGGAAACAGACTGCGCGAAGATGGTAAAGCACTGTCATGACTGTCAAGCACACGATAATTTGAATCACTTGCCGCACACAGAGTTGCACGGGTTGTCAGAGCCGTGGCCCTTTTCATCATGGGGAATGGATATGATTGGAGAGATTCGACCGAATGCATCGAATGGGCATCGCTTCATAATTGTGGCGGTGGACTACTTCTCGAAGTGGGTGGAAGCCGAGTCATTCTGCAATGTTACAACAAAACAGATGGCAAAGTTTATAGCCCGGAACCTCATTTGTCGGTATGGTATACCGCCTCATGTAGTGACAGACAACGGAGTTCAGTTTCAAGGAAAGACGAAGGCAATGTTGTAGAAATACGGGATAGGCCACCACAAGTCATCACCGTACAGGCCGCAGGCAAATGGGGCAGTTGAGGCAGCCAACAAGACTATAAAGATGATTTTAGCCAAGATGACAGAAAACTGCAGAGATTGGGCTGAGAAACTACCATATGCTTTGTGAGGGTACAGAACATCAGTAAGAACAGTAACATGGGCCACACCTTACTCTTTGGTCTATGGAATGGAAGCAGTATTGCCAGTAGAAGTAGAAATACAGTCTATGAGGGTATTAGCAAAGGCAGAATTACCGGAACAGGAGTGGGCCGCACAGAGGTTTGATCAGTTATCACTATTGGATGAGAAGAGAACGAAGTCTTTGTATCACATGCAGTTGTATCAGAAGAGACTAGCCCGAGAATTCAACAAGAAAGTATGCCCCACCAAGATCAGAAAGGGTGATTTGGTACTTATGCAATCAAGGCCGTCGACGACAGATCCAAGAGGAAAGTTCAGACCTAACTGGGAATGACCTTACGTAGTACATAAGGTAATGGGAAATGGAGCAGTGAAGCTATCAGACTTGGAAGGGAACGAGTTCACCGAGCCGATCAACGTAGACAGATTGAAACAGTATTTTGTCTGAGGGAGAGAACACCGAGCAGTCACCAAGGAAATTGGCAGAAGACCTAACCCAACAGGATAAGGAAATCATTCATGCATACACGTAACATTGCATTCTCTTTGTGTTTGTTCTTGGTTTTGTGTTCGCAGGTTCGAAGAAAAGAGAAAGCGGCAGAAGTGAGCCAAACAGCGTCAACGCAGTTTCAGTCTTGGGGGATGAGTCCCAGGGGGACGAGGCCCACATCAACAGTTTTTTGGGGATAAGTCCCAGGGGGCGAGGCCCATATCGGCTTAGGGGCGAGGCCTATATCAGCTTGGGGGCGAGGCCCTACACCATGTCAGCTTATGGGCGAGGCCCATATCAGCTTGGGGGCGAGGCCCTACATCATGTCAGCTTGGGGGCGAGGCCCATATCAGCTTGAGGGCGAGGCCTACATCGTCAGCAGTTTTGGGATGCGTCCCAGGGTCGAGGTACCCCTATTGACAGTTGCAGTTCCGGGATGCGTCCCAGGGTCGAGGGCCCACTGCATCATCAGTTGTAGTTCCGGGATGCGTCCCAGGGTCGAGGGCCCACTACATCATTTGTTCTAGGGTGAGGCCCTCATTTCCAGCGGTATCGGGATGCGTCCTAGGGTCGAGGTGCCCCCGTTATCGGTTGCAGTTATTGGGATGCGTCCCAGGATCGAGGTCCATTGCAGCACCAACTCAGCTCGAGGCGGCAGATGAGCCAGGTAAGTGAAAATGCATTGCATAATTTTGATAGGATTGTTCAAAGTCACACACTGCACAAGTCCCATCAAAGGGGGGCGACTGTAGGCATTGCATTTTTGCATGTGAAACCCGATGATGAGTCTCAGTTGGAGTAACTACCTTTTTAGTTAAGGATATTATGGGAAACGGTCGTCGGAAGGGAATCGGTATTTCGTTAGATCCTTGTTCACTTATTTAGCGTCAAGCTCACTTGTTGGACCTCCGTTTAGATCACCTTTGGCCCAGAAAAAAAAAAAACCAAAACCCTTTTAATCTAGCCCATACACGCCTAACCCACTAACCAAGCCAAACCAAGCCCACACCACATCTAGCCCACACGCCCACCATGACTAGGCCCACACGCCCATCACGCTAAATTACACCCAAATTAAATAAAATATTAAATAAAATATTAATTAGATAATGTAATTGAATTAAATAAAATAATTAAACCATTTACCAATTAAATAAAACATAAAATATAATCATACCTAATTTAGATAAACCAAATATATTAACTTCCTAACTAAACAAAATCACATACTAAATTGAAAAGATGTTATGCCTAATTAAATCACTCATAACCAATTTAAATATATTGTCTTCTTAATCTAAACCAATCTTGTCTCCATCAAATCCATTGCTTTCCTTCTTAGACACTAAATCAAATCCCTTCCCTGTGAGACAAGGAGAAGCCCTAGCCCTTCTCTATATAAACAACCCCTAACCAAGACATGCATTTCCCTAGCTCATACACACAACACACACGTAAATTACAGCAAGAAACCCTAGACACTACACGCAAATCACACCAAGAAAGAAGCAACAAAATTTCTCTCAATCTCCTCCACTCTCACCACCGAATACCCATCCCTTAGACAGCCCCCTTTTCTGAATCTTTAGCCACCTTTCACAGCCCTAATCCACACCAAAATAAGCCTCAAATACAGTCCTAAAGTCGCACAAAACAGCCCCAAACACTGCCCCCCACTGTACACCAAAACAGTCACAATTGACGCCATTACTGCCCCAAAAAACTGACCTGAAATAGCCCATGTACTGCACGCCTAAATCACTCTGAAAAGCAGCCTAAATCATCTTCAAACAGTCCCTAAAATCCTTAAAACAGTAACATAAAAAACTGCACTTATAATCCCTAAAATAATCACAAAAATTGCACTTAAAACCTTTAGAAAACACCCAAAACAGTCCGTTGAAACGTCAAAAGAGTGACCTGAACAGTGAGCAGAAAATACAGAGGATATAGCAGCAAAACGGAGGCCAAACTGTTGGGATGTATGCCCTAGAGCTACATGTGATGTAAACGGCTTCATGTATTTAGAAATAAAAGGATGCATTATTCATTTATCTAATTGTTTGTTCAATATCGCATATTGTATATCTTCATAAATACCGTAGATTACTTATGTACCTTCAGACTTGGTGTATGAACGTCATGCACCATAGGATTTAAGACTGAAGTTAGTAATCTTAAATAGTCCATAGAGAGCAAACAAACCGGGTACTTTGTTTGTGGTTTATCTATAGCTGCGGTCCATTCTATATTTGGATGACGATCTTAATCCGGATCGTCCATGTAGAGACATGAGAATGGAGGCACCTTATATGATGTGATCATATAGGACTGGGCCTAGATAGAAATGACATTCTTATAATATCCGTTAAACAAAGAAAGTCATTTCGATCTATTTGATGGTCATATATGGATTGATCTTAATCCTGAGTATTCTACGAACTCCTGCATAACGGGTTGTGTCCTTTGATTTACAAAGGTGAGGTTCGTGTAGAAATCCCAACCAATAACTACGTACTTTGGGGGCATAGTCTGTTATGTATCTGGGAACATTTTACATAGACATGGAATTCACTCCTTCTTGCGAGAAGTAGATGAATATCTCTCTTAAGGGTTTATTCGGTACTTGAACGATTAGAGCGCTCAAGTCTTTCTATTACAAATAGAAAGATTAATATTCATAACAGTTATGAATGAATCGTTCGTTAGAGAATCAATGGTACTTAAGGTAAAAATAATTAGAAGGGTATAACGGACATTATGACCCGGCTCTAATTACGAGATATTCGTGAAGGATCAATTCGTATCCAATGACTATATCGGTGGACACCGACTTGGTTCGGCTTAATATTTCATCTATGGCAACGAGAGTGCAACTACGGGTTTTTAGTGGAATAAACCGGAGTTAATAATTCGGAATATTTAATTAAGAGCTTAATTAATATTTCGAGATTATTGGAGCTCAGAACCGTAGGTCCATTTGGTCCCCGTGCTAGCTCGATTTACTATAGCGGAGCTAATATAATTGGATGGTCCAATTATATACTCACAAAAGGAATAAATATTATTAATATGATTAATAATAATTATATCACACATGAGACTTTATATTAAAAGTTAATATAAAGTATTAATAATTATATATGATAATTATTAAATTAGAATATTAATTATATATGATATAATTTAATAAGGCTAAGAATTATTACCAAGGTAGGATTCCTTATTGGATAAGGAATGGATTTGTTTGTTTGGGAAACAAAATCAAATCCTAATTAAAACCCCTCCTTGGCCGAAATTCATAGTCTTTTATTAAGAATAGGATTTGTTTGTTTAAGAAACAAAATCAAATCCTTATTACCCTACCATGGCCGAAAATTAAGAGTCCAAATGGGAGTAGGATTTGTTTATTTTTGGAAGCAAAAATCAAACAAGGAATCCTATACCCCTTGGCCGAATTCCATAGAGATTGGGAGACTAGTTGTTGATTTGTTTTATGAAACAAATTAACCATAAGTATAAAAGATAAATTATGATTTATTTTTAATGCACAAGTCATTAGAAACCCTAGCCTCCATCTCCTTCTCCAAGCTCTCAAGAGTTGAGAATTCTTTTCGGTGTGTGTGATTATTCTCTAAACCGTTTAGAGATTAATTTGTGAGTGTAGCCCACACTACCCTCCGTTAGTGTCGAGACATAGTTCAGAAGACCTCGTGAAGTTGAAAAACATCCCCAAATACTTAACACAAGTCACAGCAACCAACCCTTGGAATCCCTGCAATTTGCGCAGATACAAGTTCTTAGGGAGCTCCGTTTTGTTTGGTTTTCATTCGGGATTTTGGGAAACACTTTAGGATAATTTTAGGGCTGTGTTAGGATTGATTTTTGGAAATAAAATCAGATCTGAAATTGAGCAGTGAGTGGCGCAAATCAGACCTGAAACTGGGTGCAGTTCGCGCCCATAACGTGTCCAAAACAGTCCGTTATTTCACTGCAGTTCAGGGGCTGTTCGGGGACTGTTTTGGGGCTATTCCGGAGCTGATATTTTGTCCAAAACATCAGTGAATCCACTGGTGTGGTTCGGCCAAGCAAAGGGAAGAGCAGAAAAAATTTTCAAGTTCGATCCGTGAGCCTAATCGCTTCCGCTGCGCGAGGGAAAGCTTTTCCTACAATTGACATCAAGAGCGAGGTTGAAAAGTGCTCTTAACCCTTCACTTTTTCATTTAAAGTTTCTGTTTTAATATGTTTATATGAGTTATAAATATGATATGCATGTTTAGATGAGTGGGCACATTGTGATATTCATGTGATGAATGGTTTTGTTATTTCATGTGATGAATGGAATTTGCATTGGTCGTAAATTTTTCTGGCTCTTATTTTTGTAGTTGGTTTTGGTTTTGGGATGTAAGGCCATAAGGCCATTGTTTATATTTGTTGTAATTTTAATTTTCAATGTAAAGTTTCAATTCTTTGTAATTTGGAGCACCGAAGTCGCAAAGAAAGCCAACACCACTTTGGAGAGGAATTTCAAGGCCAAGGAATGCCTTGGTGAATCTTTTTTACTAATTAGATTAGAATAGAAAAAATAAGAGCCCGGTCAATGCAAAATAATTTTTATTATGTTATATGTATGTTTATTTCGAATTGTTTGAATAACATGTCATATAGCCTAGGGTGCCCACTCGTGCATTTTACTTGCTATAACATGTCATAGATGCATTATCATTATAGACATAAAATTATGATTTTATGTAATTTAAAATGTTTAAGTTAGAAAATGATATGCATTGAAATCATTAATTAGATTAATGGGAATAAGTGTCTAAAACTTGAATTCTAATATATTGGACTTAATTGGTGCAAAATAAATTCCATTGGTATATAGGATGGAAACCCGGATATAAATTCCATAGCCGATTCCGTATGGACGGAAATATGGTCTGCACTCGGGATACAATTCCACGTACCATTGAATTTTATAACGCACTAAGATTTATTAAAATGTTTAATTAAAATTTTGACCATTTAGAATTCCATGTTTTTAGACTTTTAAGTGCCTAGTATTTTAAGGGTTAAAATATTGTAGCTCACTTATACCACTCTAATTAAATTAGTTTAATAGAGTAAAACTGTTAGTAGAGACTAATAGGATATTAGTGACCCAATTTTAATAGTTAAAATTGATTAGCTCACTTATGACGAACTAGTGTAAATAAATTATGCTTTAGCCGCCATAAGTTTATCCACACTAGTTAGGATAAAATATTAGATATTTTAGATAGAAACCTTAAGTTTAAAATAGTGAGTGGGAGAAGGATATACGACAGTACATCCCGCGATCTCCGTTGTTAGTCCAAAAAAGTGAGATTCAAAAGGTGCCTCGAGACGGCTTTGTTTTCGTCCCCCTACGGATGGTGTCCATTTTGGGTCAATATCAAGTTTGGGTTCCGAAAGGATAGGGATCCTAGATTTATCTTGTGAACTGACCTACCCTACGGCGGCACTTCACTTGTTAAGTCAAAGAATCCCGAAACGGCGGGTTACACTCACAAATGAGTTATTAACTGTTAATGAAAATCCTTGATAAAACAAAACGGTAGTTGTTTAATATAGGAATAAGAGTTATTCCCGCATATATTAAAACAACTGAGATTGTCTCAATCTATCATGCGAGTACTTGACCTACCCTACGGCGGCACTTACTTGTGGGATGATAGATCTCTGTGGCATAGTAATTCTTTTAGGTTTCTTATTCATTATTCATGGTTCATGCATCATGTTTAGTTTTATGCCAAAATTCTTTGATGATTTTAATATGCGGTGAATGAATGTTAAATGCATGTTTATTTTATTTTCAGCCATGGTTTCTCCAATTATTTCCATTCTCTCAAATGATAAGTTGACCGGAGAAAATTATGTAAAATGGAAAAGTAACATGAACACTATCCTGGTCTGTAAAGACCTAAAGTTTGTCCTGACGGAGGAACGTCCTCCTGAGCCGGCCAAGCTGTGCGCGATACCTATCAGAAATGGGTCGCAGCAAATGAGAAAGCCTGCTGCTACTTGCTACCAGGGATGTCTGAGGTTCTTGCTGCAAAGCATGAACCTATGGCTCTAGCATCACAAATGATGGAGTCATTATAGGGCATGTTTGGGCAACCTTCGGAGCGTCAACGCCATGAGGCCATGGTCTCAGCGATGACTGCTAGGATGAAGGATGGGACATCAGTCTGAGAGCATGTCTTAAGGATGATGACTTATCTCAATACTGCTGAAACCCATGGAGCTCGTATTGATGAGCGTAGCCAGGTGACCATGATCATGGAAACTCTTCCGAAGTGTTTCTTACAGTTTAAGAGCAACTATGTTATGAACAAGTTGACTTTTACTTTGACCCAACTGCTAAATGAGCTCACCCATTACGAGTCCATGCTGGTGGATCCTCGTAAATCCAGTGCAGAGGCAAATGTTGCCGAATCTTCTAAATCTGCAAAGAAGAAGAAGAAATGCACTGAAAAGGCTAAAGGTAAAGCCATGAAAAAGAAGAACAAGAAAGGCTCCAAGGATTCCAAGACCAAAGGAAAATGTTTCCATTGCGACAAGAATGGGCATTGGAAAAGGAACTGTCCTAAATACCTTGTTGAGCTAAAGGAGAAAAAGAAAACAGGTAAATATGATTTACTCGCTACTGAATCTCTATTGGTGGAGGATGACAAATCCGCTTGGATTATTGATTCCGGGGCCACTAACCATGTTTGTTCTTCTTTACAGCTACTTGATTCATGGAGGGACCTTGCTGAAGGTGACTACACCATGAGAGTCGGGACAGGGGATGTCGTTTCAGCAAGAGCAGTGGGAGTTTCTAGTTTAAGTTTTATTAATAATAGTTATTTAAATTTGAACGATGTGTTATTCATTCCTGGTTTCCGCAGGAATCTGATTTCTGTTTCTAGACTTATGGATGATGGTTATTCTATTTCTTTTAATAGCAATTTGGCTATTATTGGTAAAAATGGATTGACTATATGCACAGGAAACTCAGAAAATAACTTGTATGTGTTAAGACCGTTAACGCATAAGTCACTGCTTAACACTGAAATGTTTAAGGTTGAAAAACCAAAAACGAAACGGCAAAAGATTTCTCACGATGACACATATCTATGGCATCTTAGACTTGGTCACATCAACCTTGACCGAATAAATAGATTGATAAAGGACGGAGCCTTAAACCAGTTAAAGCTCGGGACTTTACCAGTTTGTGAGTCCTGTCTAGAAGGAAAAATGACCAAGAGACCTTTTTCTGGAAAAAGGTATAAGAGCCAATCAACCACTAAAGCTAATACATTCGGACGTTTTCGGACCGATGAATGTAAAAGCCCGAGGTGGTTATGAATACTTCGTCACATTCATTGACGACTATTCAAGATATGGGTATGTCTACCTAATGCATCACAAATCAGATACCTTTGAAAAGTTCAAAGAGTATCGTGCTGAGGTTGAGAACCAATTAGGTAAGACAATCAAAACTCTATGATCGGATCGTGGAGGAGAATACCTCGACAGAGACTTCGAGGAATTCTTAGTTGAGCACGGGATAATATCCCAGCTCACAGCACCTGGAACACCACAACAAAATGGTGTTGCATAAAGGAGAAATCGAACCCTACTAGACATGATAAGATCTATGTTTAGTTATAGCTCACTACCTAGTTCATTCTGGGGATATGCACTGCAAACCGCAATGTATATCCTTAATGTAGTTCCATCTAAGTTTGTTCCTAAGACTCCCTTAGAGTTATGGAATGGTCATAAAGCTAGTTTACGACATTTCCGCATATGGGGGTGTCCAGCACATGTGCTGAAGAATAAGACTACAAAGTTGGAACCACGTTCTCAGGTGTGCCTATTTGTAGGCTACCCGAAGGAAACTATGGGAGGATTCTTCTACAGTCCCGATGATAACAAAGTATTTGTATCGACAAATGCTACGTTTCTAGAGGAGGACTACATGAGGGAATTCAAACCTCGTAGTAAAATGTTAATCGAGGAGTTACTTACTGGTTCGACCAGCGCGCCATCGTCAACAAAAGTTGACAAATACATAGCACCTTCGACATCTGATAGTCAGATACTTCCAAGTCAGAATGATCTACCACCCAGATGTAGTGGGAGGGTTGTACGACAACCTGATCGCTACTTAGGGGTTGGAGAGGCACACGTTGTCGCCTCCAGTGATGGTGTAGATGATCCATTGACCTACAGTAGTGCAATGGTGTTGTTTCTATTATATGTCCCAAGGAAAGATTAAGCATATAATACAACAATGAATATATATTAAAAGATGAAGTATGGCGGAATCATTCTTACAAAGCTTTTGTGATGAGAAGTGATGAAGAAAATCTTTGAATCTCAAGCTTCAAGTTTCGGCCAAGGGAGGAAGAAGAGTTGAAGCTCCAAGCTTTGTGTATTCCAAGCTCTTTGATGGTTTCCCTATCACTCCTTGATCCTTCAATGTGCTAGCAAATGGAGAAAAGAAAATCAAATCTTCTTTGCCCTAATGGAAGTCACGGCATTGTGAGAGAGAGAGGAGAGTGTATTGATCTTTGTTACAAAAATCAATTATATTTATGCCATAATATTTATTAAATTAATAATAAACTTATGACACAAATCATGCAATGGCTTAGAGTGTCAAACACTCAAACTCCATGCAAAACCATTGAGTGTATTGTACACTATCACCATGCAATGTATTAACAATTAAATTATGCATATAATGACATGTGTCATGTGGGCCCCACACGTTTCCAAATGAAAGTGGGCCCACGTGCACTCACGCGTTCGGGTTCGATATTTCCGAAATACCGAACTTACGTCGCGACGTTAATTAAATCGATTTAAATAAATAATTGCGCCTAGCGAAATTATTATTTACGTCGCTAACGAATTAATTCTAAATTAACTCGTTTGCCCGAATTAAAATCTAATTTTAATTTCGCGTCGAAATCGAATTTCGATTATTATATCGAATATAATAATTTTATCGATTAATTCTAATTAATCGTTCTCTCTCTAAATAAGGCACTTTATCCAAGATAAAGTTTCTCCGCAATTAATCCAAGATTAATTAAGTCCGAATCAAATATCATAGGTGAATCTTCAGGAAGCGACCCAAGAGATCTCCGGATATGTTGGCAGTAAATACGGTCGTCGGATAATCCGAACACGTACGTACCTCGTACTACGTTCTTACCGATTCACAAGACAAGGTTGGCTTCTAGCAAAGCGCCATGCCTACCCAATTCTCCAGAAATATTCTTACTGGAATATTAGATCTATATCAAGCGTAGTATACCGTAGTATTGCGTACATCGATCCAGTATCGGACGATCACATGTTAGGCCTGGGGCTGGAAATGTGTCTGCCCCGTACGAAACATATATCGGACATCAAACAACTAGTCTCTTAAAATCGGACAATCCTGACCTGGTCATATTGTCCCGACGGTTGCAACCTTTTATAGAGTATTAGTTCTGTGTCCTGCGTGATCATCACCTCCATATGTCTGAAGTGATACTTCCATCTCGACATCACATCCAGTACACTACGATTCTCGATAAACCCAGAAGAGGTGTACACAGAACCGGTTAAGGTCCCCAACCACCAAAACCAAAGTTTACCGATTGTCGCAAGTACTAGCGATGTAAGTCTCAGGTTAAGACCATATACACCTACCCTGATGCGGCCTCCCATAGACACGCAGACATACTACCAATGGGATTCCGCGGGGTCTATCCAGAGCGAAGCTGTTTTTCCGTACCATCGGTAAAACACAACCTCCTATCGCACTTGCATAAGTATCCAATACTTAAATAAATGAGAACTATGTCGTTGTGCCCTCTCAACGTGCACAAGCGCAATACTAGTCTATTCCGCATTATCGATGTCCGATCTCGATAATACTCCGACTAGGGATATTTAATGATTAAACCTTTATGGATTGATACTGTCTCATATCATCTCAATCCGGTATTAATCATATGGACTTTCGCCATTTATATATCAAAGTAAATAATATTACAAAACGGCAAAAGGCAATTTCATTATCACATAGTTAATTTTGTACAATAATACAATATCATTTACAAACAGTGACGCTATGGGACATAATGTCTAACAAATGGATGATCCTGACAAAGAAGAATGGCTCAAAGCCATGAACCTGGAGATGGAGTCGATGTACTCCAACTCAGTCTGGGAACTTGTAGACCAACCTGATGGAGTGAAGCCCATAGGTTGCAAGTGGATCTATAAGAGGAAGAGGGGATCAGATGGGAAGGTACAGACCTTCAAAGCTAGACTAGTGGCCAAAAGGTTATACCCAGAAAGAGGGAGTTGACTATGAGGAAACTTTCTCGCCAGTAGCTATGCTAAAATCCATCTGCACTCTTCTATCCATAGCCGCATATTATGACTATGAAATCTGGCAAATGGACGTCAAGACTGCATTCTTGAATGGCAATCTTGATGAAAGTATCTATATGATACAACCAGAAGGGTTCGCCGCCCAAGGTCAAGAGCAAAAAGTTTGCAAGCTGCAAAGGTCCATTTATGGACTCAAGCAGACATCTCGATCTTGGAATATAAGATTTGATACAACGATCAAGTCTTATAATTTTGAGCAAAATGTTGATGAGCCTTGTGTATACAAGCGCGTCATTGACAGAAAGGTGGTTTTTCTTGTCTTATACGTTGATGGCATCTTACTTATTGGGAATGATGTAAGAATATTATCAGACGTAAAAACCTGGCTAGCTGAGCAATTCCAAATGAAAGATTTAGGAAATGCAAGTTATGTTCTTGGGATCCAGATACTTCGAGATCGCAAGAAACGACTATTAGCTATGTCTCAAGCATCCTACATCGACAAGATTCTTGTGCGATTCGGGATGCAGAATTCCAAGAAAGGCAATCTGCCTTATCGGCATGGAATTCATTTGTCGAAGGAACAGTCTCCTAAGACACCTCAAGGCGTTGAGGAAATGAGACATATCTCATACGGCTCAACAGTTGGTAGTCTCATGTATGCCATGTTATTCACGAGACCGGACATCTATTTTACAGTGGGAGTAGTCAGTAGGTTTCAGTCAAATCTGGGATTGGATCACTGGGTGGCTGTGAAACACATTCTCAAATATCTTAAGAGAACGAGAGATTATATGCTAGTATATTCTGGAGAGGATATGATCCTAAAAGGATATACAGACTCTGATTTTCAGACAGATGTCGATTCTAAGAAATCAACATCTGGATCAGTGTTCACCCTAGGTGGTGGGGCTATTGTTTGGCGGAGTATAAAGCAATCTTGCATTGCCGACTCTATCATGGAGGCTGAATATGTAGCGGCTTGTGAAGCAGCTAAAGAAGCTGTCTGGCTCCGTAAATTCTTGGGAGATCTGGAAGTTGTTCCAGATATGTATAATCCACTCACCCTAGATTGTGATAATAGTGGAGCAGTGGCAAACTCCAAAGAGCCAAGAAGCCACAAGAGGGGAAATCATATATAGAGGAAATTCAAAAGAACCTGGCTGATCCGTTTACAATGACCTTGTCGGCTAAAGTGTTTAAAAGGTCACCTAGATGGTCTAGGTTTGCGAGACATGTCCCATTTGCTCTAGTGCAAGTGGGAAATTGTTGGGATGTATGCCCTAGAGCTACATGTGATGTAAACGGCTTCATGTGTTTAGAAATAAAAGGATGCATTATTCATTTATCTAATTGTTTGTTCAATATCGCATATTGTATATCTTCATAAATACCGTAGATTACTTATGTACCTTCAGACTTGGTGTATGAACGTCATGCACCAGAGGATTTAAGACTGAAGTTAGTAATCTTAAATAGTCCATAGAGAGGAAACAAACCGAGTACTTTGTTTGTGGTTTATCTATAGCTGCGGTCCATTCTATATTTGGATAACGATCTTAATCCAGATCGTCCATGTAGAGACATGAGAATGGAGGCACCTTATATGATGTGATCATATAGGACTGGGCCTAGATAGAAATGACATTCTTATAATATCTGTTAAACAAAGAAATTCATTTCGATCTACTTGATGGTCATATATGGATTGATCTTAATCCTAAGTATACTACGAACTCCTGCATAACGGGTTGTGTCCTTTGATTTACAAAGGTGAGGTTGGTGTAGCAATCCCAACCAATAACTACGTAGTTTGGGGTCATAGTCTGTTATGTAGCTGGGAACGTTTTACATAGACATGGAATTCACTCCTTCTTGCTAGAAGTAGATGAATATCTCTCTTAAGGGTTGATTCGGTACTTGAACGATTAGAGCGCTCAAGTCGTATCCAATGACTATATCGGTGGACACCGACTTGGTTCGGCTTAATATTTCATCTATGGCAATGAGAGTGCAACTTGGGTTTTTAGTGGAATAACCCGGAGTTAATAATTCGGAATATTTAATTAAGAGCTTAATTAATATTTCGAGATTATTGGAGCTCAGAACCGTAGGTCCACTTGGTCCCCGTGCTAGCTCGATTTACTATAGCGGAGCTATTATAATTGGATGGTCCAATTATATACTCACAAAAGGAATAAATATTATTAATATGATTAATAATAATTATATCACACATGAGACTTTATATTAAAAGTTAATATAAAGTATTAATAATTATATATGATAATTATTAAATTAGAATATTAAATTTTATATGATAAAATTTAATAAGGCTAAGAATTATTACCAAGGTAGGATTCCTTATTGGATAAGGAATATGATTTGTTTGTTTGGGAAACAAAATCAAATCCTAATTAAAACCCCTCATTGGCCGAAATTCCTAGTCTTTTATTAAGAATAGGATTTGTTTGTTTAAGAAACAAAATCAAATCCTTATTACCCTACCATGGCCGAAAATTAAGAGTCCAAATGGGAGTAGGATTTGTTTATTTTTGGAAGCAAAAATCAAACAAGGAATCCTATACCCCTTGGCCGAATTCCATAGAGATTGGGAGACTAGTTGTTGATTTGTTTTATGAAACAAATTAACCATAAGTATAAAAGATAATTATGATTTATTTTTAATGCACAAGTCATTAGAAACCCTAGCCTCCATCTCTTTCTCCAAGCTCTCAAGAGTTGAGAATTCTTTTCGGTGTGTGTGATTATTCTCTAAACCGTTTAGAGATTAATTTGTGAGTGTAGCCCACACTACCCTCCGTTAGTGTCGAGACATAGTTCGGAAGACCTCGTGAAGTTGAAAAACATCCCCAAATACTTAACACAAGTGACAGCAACCAACCCCTGGATTCCCTGCAATTTGCGCAGATACAAGTTCTCATGGAGCTCCGTTTTGTTTGGTTTTCATTCGGGATTTTGGGAAACACTTTAGGATAATTTTAGGGCTGTGTTAGGATTGATTTTTGGAACAAAAATCAGATCTGAAATTGAGCAGTGAGTGGCGCAAATCAGACCTGAAACTGGGTGCTGTTCGCGCCCATAACGTGTCTAAAACAGTCCGTTATTTCACTGCAGTTCAAGGGCTGTTCGGGGACTGTTTCGGGGCTATTCCGGAGCAGAGATTTTGTCCAAAACATCAGTGAATCCACTGGTGTGGTTCGGCCAAGCAAAGGGAAGAGTAGAAAAAATTTTCAAGTTCGATCCGTGAGCCTAATCGCTTCCGCTGCGCGAGGGAAAGCGTTTCCTACACAAACAGCAAGCAAAACAGCAAAACAGTGAGCTAAGATGCTAAACCAGTGAACCAGAGAAGTTGAGGAGCTTTACCCTTCCGATATCCGTGAAACGCAAGTCCGAAAGTCGGCAAAAAGGTTAGACCTGAGGGTATTTTCCACATTCGTTTTCTGTTTTATTTTTATTATTTATTGAGTATTGTTCGCATGATTTTTATGTTGAAAGGCATGTTGTGGCCCTTGAGTAGATAAATATGCATGTATTACGAAATATTGTATGTTGTGGCCTTGGAATAAAATGAAAGATGTGTCAACTCTCGCGGTATATCGGATGGAAACCCGGACATAAATTTCATAGCCATTCCGAATGGACGGTAGTATGATCTGTACTCGGGATACAACTCCACATACCGCTTGAGTAAACGGCACCTTATTTTGTTTTATATTGCTTTGATTAATTTATTTTTCGTCATTTGAATTCTGCATGTTACTTGTTTATGCATGACGCAATCGAGCGCATGGGCTTAGTTAGTCGGATTAAAGGTCCCCTATTTGGAGGGGTTAAAATCCTTTACCACGACGCTTTGCCGCGCCGGTTGATGTGTGTTCGGTTGGATGTAAGATATGTTCAATCGGGCATACTAAGTTTGATATTATTGTCTTTATTTTTATATGCATGACGCGATCGAGTGCATGGGCTTAGTAAGTCGGATTAAAGGTCCCCTATTTGGAGGGGTTAAAATCCTTTACCACGATGCTTTGCCGCGCCAGTTGATGTGTGTTCGGTTGGATGTAAGATATGTCCAATCGGGCATACTAAGTTTGATATTATTGTCTTTATTCTTTGTATGCATGATGCGATCGAGCGCATGGGCTTAGTAAGTCGGATTAAAGGTCCCCTATTTGGAGGGGTTAAAATCCTTTACCACGATGCTTTGCCGCGCCGGTTGATGTATATTCGTTTGAATGTAAGATGTGTTCAATCGGGTATACGAACTTTCATATAGTTATCATTGTCTTTGTACGCATTGTAATGAAAGGCGCATGGGCTTATTGTGTTGGATTAAAAGGTTCTCCATTTGGGGGAAGAAAAGCCTAAAAGGCTACCTTTACCACGATATTTGCCGTGTCTTTCATCTATTGATTGCATCATCTATCCCTGTCTTGGCTCGACCTATTGTCATTGGTGTACCCATATTCTCAGCCCTTGCACTTTCTTTTATTCACGTAAAATAAAACCAAGATACATGCACGCCCAGCCTCATCACACATATACCCCCTTTAGCCAATTCACGCAAGGCAGTCCCCTCTCACGTACTGCCAAACACAGTCTCACGCATGTAGCACACTTCCCCCACTGCCTAAAGAGCCCAAAACGCGTCACAACCTGCATAAAATCCTTTAGCCCCACTCACGCCACTGTCCCATACTCACGAGTCACCTTAAACCCACGCAAACACCCTCACTGGACTGCCCCTAAATCGCGCACACTTGAACCTTCAACACCCACAAGCCATTCGCCTCACTCACAAGACCCCACCCTAAATGCCACCTATTAGCCTTTGCCCGCACGTAAAGCCAGCTATACCGTTCATGCATGTATTATGAAATCCCATATAGTCATTCTTATCTTTGTACGCATCGTAATGAAAAGCATGTTTATTCCATTGGTTGCATCATTTACCTTAGTCTTGGCTTAACGTAGTATAATTCATATATCTATGTTATGATAGCATTTAAGTATTATTTCTTGTAGTATATCGGATGGAAACCCAGACATAAATTCCGTAGCCGATTCCGAATGGACGGTAATGCGGTCTGTACTTAAGATACAATTCCATGTACCACTTGGAAAAGTGCTCACATGTGTGTTTGTGTCCATATTAGTTATCTTCTTTTGCACCACGTCATAGCATGCTTACTTTAATGCCTAATTGCATCCTTAAGTGTCTTTTTGCATTATGTACTTAGTTGACTCTTTTATTTGTGCATGGACATGTAATGGCTATTTGTTTATGATATGTCTATGAAATAACATGTTCGCCATTATTTGATTCGCCTTTATGTGTGCTTATGTGGTTAGTGTGTGCTTGTGTTTCCATGAATACAATATGCCAATGAAGTTGTATGTTCGTTGCTACTTTGATGTACTTTCAAGCATGCAATCTTAGATGTGAAATATATGCAAATTTAGGTGTAAGTTTTATTTTTGTGCATATGGATTTAGAAGCATGATACTCTTGAAAATAAGTGTTACTTAAGCTTGATTAAATTATTACACAAATCCTTTCATTACAAGTGACATAAGTAAGGGATCATTCCGAACCCAACGGTTTGAGGTCTTCCCTTGCGAGGGGTGAGTGCGGCCTTAAATCGCATTTTCCCGGTTCACACCGGGTGGCGACTCCATTATTCTCCGGTTTAGTCCCCCGTGGCTACTACATACTCCCGACTAGGTCGCGAGCCTAGAACAGCATGCGTCGCCCAGTTTCTGTGTCCCACACACTATTATTAATTCAAATTTAGAAATCTCTCTTATTATAATATATAAATTTTACATGAATTACCAACCGACCGTATAGATGGTATCCAATTAAGTCAAATTTCATTTAGTCTAACCGACCATAAAGGCGGTATCCAATTAAGTCAAATTTTAAGAAAATTTATGTATTATAAATAAGGGAGATTAATCTAAATTATTATAATAAAAGTTTTACCTTTCACCCCAGCAGAAAGAAGTTACCTACTTATGCTTTAAGTAAAACAAATAAAATTTTATTACTAAATTAAAAATTAAATACAAAAAAACTTAAATAAACACACAAGATACTCTCTTCTTAGTATTCCCGAGAAAATTCCCAGAAGAAAGTATGAGTTTTACATCAAATTTGGCATGCTATTTATAGGAAAATATAAAGGCTTCCACCAATTTCTCCACCAAACATGGCACCAAATCCTCCACAACATGTTTGGTGGAAATTTGACAATTGTAAATTGTCAGTTTCCAATTTTTTTTATTTTGATAACGACTTTAATAATTACACATAACACACTTTGGAATTTTCATCCATTTTGGTCTTGAACACTTCCGAATTCGAAATTCTTATGAACATCAAAGTTGTAGATCTTTGAGTCTTCTTTCATCTGGAACTTGAATCACTTCAATCCGATATCGGAGTAAAAAGTTATGGCCAAAATGTAAGAATTACGCAAAGTTGAATTTTCCGAAATTGTACTTAGTTAGAACGCTATTTCAAGTTTCCAACCTCCAAAATCCAAATGTCAAGTCCAGTTTTTGTCCTTCTTTGTTCCACATTTCGTCCTGATTGATTCCATTGAGTCCTGATTTTATTTTATCTGTAAAATAAATAAAAACACATCAAAAAGTTCATAAAAATCGAGAAACTATACAAAATATTAAATAAAATGGGCGGTAAATATTGATATATTTTCCGCTCATCAACCTGTTGGGGTTTTAGCACGGGCGCAGCGGAAGCACGCGGTTCGGGCAAAATCATAACTTTAAAAAATTTTAAACTTATCGAATAAATTATTCAATATCCAATATGAATAATTCATTCATATTTCACCTAAACATATTTATTCGATATTAAATAACGACATAAATAATTAAGAAACACCATGAAACTTTTACGAAAAAAGATTTTTCCGCAAAGTGGCATAAAACGCTTTTTTGTCCGAACCGACCAACCAATTCACACGGGGGCTACCCAGGTCAGCCCTAATAGTACTTGGGTAGTTCATGGGTTGTCCGAACAGTGACCAATTCACTGTTTGGACAGCGGACACCCGGTAAGCCCGAAACTAATCCGGTAACGCTGTTTTTCACCGTTTTCGCGTATTTTAACTCCAAAACAATTTCCAGTAATTATTCCAATACCCAAAACACATCCAATATATTTATACAACGTACTTTTCATCACCAAAATCACGAAAATTCCAGATCTGATTTGGTAACTAAAAATATCATTTTTCATGCTTTAAATCCAATTTTCTCAACATTAATCATATTAATAGTTACACCAACCAAAGTCACCATAAATGACGAACTCAAGAAAAATTCTAGGAGATAAAAGAGTGGTCATAACACTCTAGAATGGCAACAAGTCATCAAATGAAAAAATTGAACTAATATTACACTAATATCATTCAATTTAACTTCACACATGCATCTAGCCTCCAAATCCATCCTCTAAATCAAAAGGCCCAAAAATATAAGAAAGGAAGAAACCCTAGAACTTTTTGAGATACTCAAGAACAAGAAAAAAGTTTTCTAAGTTTAAGAGTTATGAAGATTACCTCCAAATCTCCTAATTTCCTTAAATTGTTTCTTGATTTCTTCACTTTCTTCCTTGATTCTTCAAGAAAACTTTTGGGAGTTTTCTTCTTGAGAGTATTCGGCCATGGCTTCCTTGTTAAAGGAAAAACAAAATTTTTCAACTTAAAATTTGGCCATGGCCGACTTGGGGGGGCAAAATGGTCATTTGGTCATTTTAATCAAATTAAATAATAATAAGCTTTAAGTTAACAAATCCAATTTGTAAACTTTAAGCTCAATAGAATCATGCCACATGTAACCAATAATAATCAAACATATTGCATAACAATTATGTAATTTTGAAATAATTTAGTTATCTAGATATTTAACATTTAAACATCTAAATAATTAATTAATGCGATTATTATTATAAATGTATTTTTATTTACATTAAATAACAAATACATATATTAATGGCATGTGTCAAAGTCTCATTTGACAAATAATTAATATGTATCAAATCAAATCTTGTATCAAATACAAATACATATTAATTATTAATTGACCGAAATGTCCTTAATGCATGTATTTTCGTTTAACCGTTTAAATGATTCGAATTAACTCATTTAACCCAATGAAGTATTATGAATAATCTATATTATTCATAACGCGTTGCCCATGTTGGAGTTTCTAGGTCCATAGGATCGAATACAAGCAATGAAATATGTGCGAATACAAATCGAGAAAGTCGCAGAATATTTACATCGATCGGTTGAGCGACGCGGCAATGAACAAAAATTTCAGATTGCTCACTGCACTGGTTCGGCAGTCCACTGCAACAGCCCACTGGTTTGCGCCCATTGGAGGTCCTCGAACAAGCTCCAAGCTTCGTCGAACGATTCCTGACTCATGGGTAGACTTCCCTATCACCTTCGCATGTCTCTCGGAGTGCTAGCTCTCTAGAAATTTGCAACAAATCTCACTGCACTTGCTTCCCATTCTCGGTTTTTTGGTGAACCAGAAACCAGAATTTTCACAGCCCCTTGGGCGTGAATGATAAAGAGAAAAAATAGAGGAGAGAGAGAGATTGTGTGTTATGATTTTTGTTAGCAAAAAATTGGTAATATAATTTCCAAAACCAATACCAAATTTTTCCCTCCAAAAACCAATCCATAAATGCCAACCACACACATCAAGTCACATCTACTTCCATCAATCAGTGAATAGTGACTGGCGTCAATAACTAAAAGTGAAAGACATCCATCACTTGATTGACGAATGATGTGACGCTAGTTGCGACTAGCGATTTGACGCTTGATTTGATTTGCCGCACTCGAATTCGAAATGCGAATGCGCTCGTAAATAATCTCGGGCTCGGGTTCGCTAATTCCAAATTAACGAATTTTCCGTTGCGTCGTTATTAAATCTAATTTAATAAAATAATCATGTCAATCATAATTACTATTCACGTCGCTAACGAATTAATTCTAAATTAATTCGTTCGCCCGAATTAAAATCTAATTTTAATTCCGCGTCGAAATCCAATTTCGATTAATATATCGAATATATTAATTTACCGATTAATTCCAAATTAATCGTTCTCTCTCTTTATCGATATTTTATCCCAAATAAAATATCTCCGCAATTAATCCCAGATTAATTTTCTCTCTCATCTAATTAATCCAAGATTAATTAAAAGTGCGAGTCATACGTCATCGGTGAATCTTTAGGAAGCGACCCATGAGATCCCCGGATATGTTGGTAGTAAATTCGATCGTCGGACTATCCGAACACGTAAGTACCTTGTACTACGTTTATACTGAATTACAAGACAAGAATAAAGGTTGGCCTCTAGCAAAGCGCCATGCCTCCCCAATTCTTCGGAAATATCCTTACAGGAATAAAGGATCTATATCAAGCGTAGTATACCGTAGTATTGCGTATTTCTGTCCAGTATCAGATGATCACATGCAAGGCCTGGGGCTGGTACAGTGTCTCCCCCGTACGATGCATATATCGGATTACGAGCAACTAGTCTCTTTAAAATCGGATAATCATGACCAAGTCATATTATCCCGACGGTTGCAACCTTATATAGAGAACCAGTTTTGTATCCCTGCGCGATCATCAAATCCATATGACTGGAGTGACACTTCCGTCTTGACATCACACCCAACACACTACGATTCTCGATATACCCAGAATTGGCGTACACAGAAACCGGTTAAGACCCTGGACGACCTCAACCAAAGTATATTGATTGTTGTATGTATTAGCGGTGCAAGTCTCAGGTTAAGACCAAATACACCTACCCTGATTTCGGACTTCCATAGACACGTAGTCATACTACCAATGGAATTACGAGGGGGTCTATCCAGAGCGAAGCTGTTTCCTGTACCATCGGTGAAACACAACCTCCTATTACACTTGCATGAGTATCCTATACCCAAATATATGAGAACTATGCTGTTGTGCTCCCACAACACGCACAAGTGTAATACTAGTCTTTTACGTATTCATCAATGTCCAATCTCGATAATACTCTGACTAGGGATATTTAACGATTTATCCTTCGTGGATTGATACTGTCCATATCATTCTCAATCCAGGAACAAATCATAAGGATCTCTCATCATTTATATATCTTGGTGATCTAATCACAAATGATAAGAGTGCAATCTCCTTTGTCACATAGTTAATTTGTACAACAACACCATGATCTGTACAAATAGTGACGCTATGGGTCATAATTGTCCAACAATCTCCCACTTGGCCTATAGCCAGTCACTCGAGTGCTTAACACCCGAACTATGTACGGTTGGCTCAAATTGCTGATGAAAGACTTTTGTCAGCGGATTTGCATGATTATCGTCTGACGCGATTTATTCGATCATCACATCACTACGATGTATGATCCGAATGAATCAGATGATTATCGAAGTATGTATCTGGATCGTTGATGAGACCATTAATTCTTTAGCATGTGCTGTAGCCTAGCTCAGCTGCTAACAGAATTACATCTAATCTAATTAGATTTATTATCGACCCAAATAGCTTCTATTGCCGCTTCAGCTACAGCAATAACCCGCATTTGTTGTTTATATGGTAACAGTATCTTGCTTGGAAGATTTCCAGCTCACTGTACCGTTATCCAAACTGTATAGTACCATTTGCGACTTTCAGTCGTCTTTATCGGTTTAGGAAACTTGCAGTAGTGATCTCAGTCACTTCAAGTTCTCCTTCTCCTTAGTTTAAGACAACATCCTTATATCTCTAAGTTACTAATGGATGTTCTTAACTTCAATCCAGTGACTATCACTTGGATAGGCCTGTTTGTGAATCCATATGCTCAAAGCGTATGAGACACCAAGTAGCGTACATTTTTCAATGTACGATTCCACGGAGAGTTTTCGAAAGCCAAGATTTCGCCGATAGTTATTTTATGGGAATATCATTTCCAAGAAATGATGTATTATCATTATTTATTGGACAGCCACTGTCAGTGCGCTCCCACTAACCCTCTTATATACATAAGAATCCTTTCGTTTTGAATTAAATCATAAACTATTATGATTACATCAAAACGATAATTCCAAGAACCTAATGCTTGCTTTAATCCAAACATGGATCGAATAACCCACAAACCTTGTTTGCTAGTTAAGGTACGACAAAATCATCAGGATGTTGTAAACATTCTCCAAAAGGTTTCCCTTTTAGGAAAGCAATTTTCTCGTTAGGCTGGCATATTTCATCTAATGAATCATGCAACATTAGCAAGCATCATCCAAATGGATTTACTATGGCAACATGTAAAAGGTTGAATCGAAATCAACATAATGTTGATAAAGATACCTTTCCGCTAAAAGCCTAGCTTTATACATTGGTATGTTGCCATCCATGTATGTCTTCCTTGAAGACTGATAAAGTACCATTAGGCACAATGCCAGGCGGTACATCAACTAGTATCCAAACTTGTTGATATACATGGAATCCATTTCAGACTCATGACACTTTGTCATAATAGGGAGTCGATACCTTGTATCACTACCTCATACGTAGTCAGTTGGTATTCTTCAATAAGATTGACATCTTTATGAGGTGAGATCAGAAACCCATACCCCAGGTTGTTTTCTGACTCTCTCCGACATACGCGGTTCTTATGTATTCAAAGATTATGGTATAGTTTCATCCTTGATGAACTATTTGTGTTCCATTAAGGATTCGATGCCTAGAATAGTATTACTCTGATTTTCATCGAGTTTTACTATCCTCCCACTTACCACTGCATATCGGTATTCCTCTTAGGAAAATCGCATGGTGAGCAACAATCTAATTGTTCTCTTGTGAGATGTATAAGCATTATGCTTATGGTTTCCTTAGGATAACCTACAATTGGCACTTATCCAATTTGGGTTTCAGTTTGGTATCATCCAAACATATGCCTAGCATATCCAAATTATCAGGAGTGAGAAACCCAGTTTCTTTCATGTTCATATCTAATATGAAATCTGTCAAACAGATTATATGGAACCTTATTCTAAATAAGTTCTGCACTGTTAATGCTTATCCGTTGAAGGAAATGGTAGCTAAGAGCTACTAATGATTAAACTTTATCATGTCTAACACAATTCGGTCTCTCGGTTCGGACACACCGTCAAATGACGTGTTCCGGGAGGAGTCCTCATTGAAAGAATACTATACTCTTTCAAGTATATTAGAAACTTATCGCTTAAGTAGTTTTCCATTACGGTCTTACTGTCACGGTATAATACTATAGCCGATCTGTATGTCTATTTCATGTCGAAACTATAAAAGTTTCTGATTTGTGTTCTTCAAAAGAAACACATAACCATAACGCGATGCCACATCTGTATAGGTCACGAAATATTCATATCCACCTTTAGCCTAGCTAGGCATGGGCCCACTTGCTTCACGATGAACTAGGGCTAACAGATCGGTGGCATTTACACTTTTACCAAGTAAATAGTGTTTCAGACACTTTGCCCAATAAACTAGATTCGTAGACTTTATTTGATTGGAATCAAATTAGTCCTAGTACCCACTCTTCGAAAGTGTGGATATACGATTCTTGTTTAATTGTGTCCCAGATATCAATGCCACAATCTAAGTTTCATCTGATCAAATCAGTTGAGCTATTTATTCGTCATGTTATATATTCGAGATTTATTTATATTCAAAATATGAATTCTGTTATTTCATATCAAATGTGTTTATCTCAATATCATCTTTATATAATAAAACACTTTAGTGTTCTAGAATATAAAGGTTCACCCGCAGCGGGTTAAACATTGATATAAAGATAATGTATCTAGTCAAACTAGTTACATTATAACAGTTTCCAAATTTAGGAACATACCCGAGGGTAGTTCCTAAACTTAGGTATCTACGGTTAAAACAGCGACTTTCGTCCCGTTTCCAATCTGCAGATTAATCTCTATTGAAGTCAGTATCATGTTCAAAACAGATTCTGAACATCAATATATATTTATATCACACTAAGTATCTAAAATCCAATTTTAATACTAGTAGTGAATATATTTATGACAAATATGTATTCGAAGTCAGAGCCTTGCCCGTCTTCTATTCCTTCATGTCTGCTATGTCCAAACAGCAGACACACTTCCGCGATCCCGTTTGCCACATTTAGGCAGATATTTTGGGATATGTCATTTATCTTCCTAGAAGATTATAATGATATTGCCTTTGCCCCTTCTCAACATTCCAGAAGCCTTTGGCCTAGCCTCGGCCTTCTAGAATATCGAAATAAAGTGCGCCTTGCGCTACTTGCCTAATTGCAAAGTTTGACTTTATCTCCTTGAGAATAGTCATTAACCCTTCAGGAGTTAACTTTCGCAATTTTAGTACTTCTAAAATCTAAACATAGATTTATGAAGATCCTTCAATTTCTTCATTATACTTTAAGGATATAATCCTTAGTTCTGATTCAGAAATTAAGGAGCCTACTTGACAAGTATAATGGATTAAGCACTTAAGTTGTCATCACATAAATCTTCCAAAGATTATGCTCTACTATTTGCTTAACTCCGGGCATTAGGCTTAATTTATTATTTTATCAAATAAAATAACTTATTATTTTCCAGGACCATCCTGAAAATTTATTCCCAATTTGAAAATTAAACCATTTAAAACATTTTCCCTAGGATTATGTATTGAACGTCATCTTTCAACTTTATATCTTGATTTCAATAGTCCAACTATTTAATCAACGATTAAGGTACCATTAATTATAATGATTATTGTAGTCCAACTATTTTAATCAACTATAATTAATTAAATCAAATATATTAATTATTATAATCCACTTATAATCAAATATAAATGAATAGTTTGAATATATAGTCCAACTATTTATTAAAACAACAATTTAAATATTAGTCCAACTAACATTTAATACGTTTGACGAATGATATAGTTTGAGCGCGTATGGCGAGTAATTGAACGAATATTGCAAATTCAATTCTTGCCTCCCACTATTTTTCGGCGAGCCTCTAACCATATGTCGAGTACCCGGGAAACCATGTTTCCTAGTGGGCTAGGATCCCGTTAAATATCACACAATCTTGACTTTGGCCAACAAAATTGTATGATAATTAACTAGGTAGATCTCTAAGATCGATTGGATCCAATCCAATTCCTAGATCCGGTAGGGGGACATCCAAGTCCGAAACATATATCTTATATATGCCAATACATCCAATGTATTACCTAACCTTTTTCCTCTGAATCAACTAAGCTTTGGCTTTGGCACAACAAAATTGGTGATCCCAGTCAAGCGCGACCCATTGACCATGGAAAGCTTCGTAATCAATGTCGATGGACAAGAAGTGGTCTTGACTTTGGCCAACAAACCACAACTTGGACAAGACATTGATATGGAACAAAGCTCTCGTGATTCAAACACATCTTCGACAGACAAAGGCCTTGACTTTGGCCAACAAACCAATGCCGTCTTAGATCTTGAGTACGAATCACTCAATGGAAGGAATGACGCTTAATATTAAGCGAGGGTTTTCGCGTGCAAATTGGCAACCAATTTATTATCTTTGTTAAGGTCTCATCATCATACACCCCTAAGCATGCATTCTAAATACATAATAAAGCGTATATGAAAAGTAATAATGATATGCGGATGGATACTTTACACAATTGATCCTAGATCAAATCTCTCACTTTCTCTCTCCAGCTAGCACATGTATTTACTTCTACCCGTTACACTACACTTCTAAAGAAACCTCATTTACATTGAGGGGAATAGGTGAGAAGAGAATACAAAGAATAAGTGGTGATAAGGCTGGACACGCAGGTCCAATTATTAAATCGAATTTATTACAACAATTTCTAAAATTGCCCCACCCATATAATATCCATCCGATATACATTATTCATGCATCGTAACCACGTATTCACACAAGCATGTTATCAATCAATCTAATCAAATTAATTAATCTGATAATTATTGATCATCCAATGTTCAAACAACGATTTGATTTTGCTCGAGTCAAACTCGTTTTTGTGAATAAGTACATAAAGTACGAATTCTCGAATTAAATTAAACTACACAATTAAATCCAATTCAATTTGTATTTAATTCTAATTCGCTATTTAATTCCAAATTAAATATCACACACTTTAATAATGAACTTTTACGACTTAAATTCAAAATTTAATCGTTACGGGTCACAAAGCCCGATTAACGTCCAACGTCAATTTAATTAAAATCCAATGGGCTTTTAATTAATTTCTTAAGGTGTAGACTTTTGGTCAACTCGGGTCAAACCCACAACCTAAGTCCAATCCGGGAATTACCCCATAAGCCCAAAAATTAATTTTGGCCCATTAGGCCCAATTAAACTTTAAAGGTTCATCCAGTCGCATTTGGGATTTATGGAAGCGGTTTTGGGCCCAATTGGATCCAATCCAATTTGCCTTAACCCAACTTTGTACAACAAAGCCCATTAAACCCAATAACAACTTTAAAAGCCCAAATCCAATTTTAAGGCCCAATTAATTAAATCACAAAAACCCAATTTCATAATTTAATTACCACAGTGCATTAACACAATTAATTACCCAATTAACATTTCTAAAACATCAATTAACACAACTAATCATGCTCATTAACCACAAAACATGTCCAACATATTTTGATCAAAAACCAAACCCATTTATCATGCTTTAACTCTCGGCCAAGGGGAATTATTATGCCAAATTTCAAATCCAATCCAATTAAATCAAATTCTACATTAAGTCAATATCCCCAAATGATTTCTAACACATCCAATGAATCAAAAAACCAAAATTCACCAAGAACACAAATGGCATATTTTCGGCCAAGCTCAAAAATTGGGGAAATTTGTTCCAAAAAAAAATTCTTCAAATTGATCAAATCAATCATCAATAAAAACATATTTAAACATACTCATTCATCCAATTTCACAAATCATGCTCAAACACATTTTTACCAAATTTTAGCCCTATGTCAAATTTCATGCTTTTACTCGCTCTGATACCATTGTTGGAGTTTCTAGGTCCATAGGATCGAATACAAGCAATGAAATATGTGCGAATACAAGTCGAGAAAGTCACGGAATACTTACATCGATCGGTTGAGCGACGCGGCAACGAACAAAAATTTCAGATTGCTCACTGCACTGGTTCGGCAGTCCACTGCAACAGCCCACTGGTTTGCGCCCATTGGAGGTCCTCGAACAAGCTCCAAGCTTTGTCGAACGATTCCCGGCTCATGGGTAGACTTCCCTATCACCTTCGCATGTCTCTCGGAGTGCTAGCTTTCTAGAAATTTGCCACAAATCTCACTGCACTTTCTTCCCATTCTCGGTTTTTTTGGTGAACCAGAAACCAGAATTTTCACAGCCCCTTGGGCGTGAATGATGAAGAGAAAAATTGGAGGAGAGAGAGAGATTGTGTGTTATGATTTTTGTTAGCAAAAAATTGGTAATATAATTTCCAAAACCAATACCAAATTTTTCCCTCCAAAAACCAATCCATAAATGCCAACCACACACATCAAGTCACATCTACTTCCATCAATCAGTGAATAGTGACTGGCGTCAATAACTTAAAGTGAAAGACATCCATCACTTGATTGACGAATGATGTGACGCTAGTTGCGACTAGCGATTTGACGCTTGATTTGATTTGCCGCACTCGAATTCGAAATGCGAATGCGCTCGTAAATAATCTCGGGCTCGGGTTCGCTAATTCCAAATTAACGAATTTTTCGTTGCGTCGTTATTAAATCTAATTTAATAAAATAATCATGTCAAGCATAATTACTATTCACGTCGCTAACAAAGTAATTCTAAATTAATTCGTTCGCCCGAATTAAAATCTAATTTTAATTCTGCATCGAAATCCAATTTCGTTTAATATATCGAATATATTAATTTACCGATTAATTCCAAATTAATCGTTCTCTCTCTTTATCGATATTTTATCCCAGATAAAATGTCTCCGCAATTAATCCCAAATTAATTTTCTCTCTCATCTAATTAATCCCAGATTAATTAAAAGTGCGAGTCATACGTCATCGGTGAATCTTTGGGAAGCGACCCATGAGATCCCCGAATATGTTGGCAGTAAATTCAGTCGTCGGACTATCCGAACACGCAAGTACCTCGTACTACATTTATACCGAATTACAAGACAAGGTTGGCCTCTAGCAAAGCACCATGCCTCCCCAATTCTCCGGAAATATCCTTACAGGAATAAAGGATCTATATCAAGCGTAGTATACCGTAGTATTGCGTATTTCTATCCAGTAGGCCTGGGGCTGGTACAGTGTTTGCCCCGTACGATGCATATATCGGATTACGAGCAACTAGTCTCTTTAAAATCGGATAATCATGACCAAGTCATATTATCCCGACGGTTGCAACCTTATATAGAGAACCAGTTTTGTATCCCTGCGCGATCATCAACTTCATATGACTGGAGTGACACTTCCGTCTTGACATCTCACCCAACACACTACGATTCTCGATATACCCAGAATTGGCGTACACAGAAACCGGTTAAAGCTCTGGACGACCTCAACCAAAGTATATTGATTATCGTATGCATTAGCGGTGCAAGTCTCAGGTTAAGACCAAATACACCTACCCTGATTTCGGACTTCCATAGACACGTAGTCATACTACCAATGGAATTCTGAGGGGGTCTATCCAGAGCGAAGCTGTTTCCCGTACCATCAGTGAAACACAACCTCCTATTACACTTGCATGAGTATCCTATACCCAAATATATGATAACTATGTTGTTGTGCTCCCACAACACGCACAAGTGTAATACTAGTCTTTTACGTATTCATCGATGTCCAATATCGATAATACTCTGACTAGGGATATTTAACGATTTATCCTTCGTGGATTGATACTGTCTCATATCATTCTCAATCCAGGAACAAATCATAAGGACCTCTCATCATTTATATATCTTGGTGATCTAATCACAAATGATAAGAGTGCAATCTCCTTTGTCACATAGTTAATTTGTACAACAACACCATGATCTGTACAAATAGTGACGTTATGGGTCATAATTGTCCAACAGCCCAAGTGCTCAATGAGTACACTTCATATTGTTGGACTCTCTAAGTTTAGGTTTATCTATCATGGAAACCAATTTTGTGTCCTTAATTATGATGACCACAGATAATCTTGCTAAACTATGCAAGTCGAGGTCATTGCAAACATATAATCCATCTGTCACATGCTATCAATATTATACTGGGGATATAGATAATAACGTCAAATCCAAGGTATAATATAGTCGACTTTCAAATTTATGATCTCTAAATAACACTCGAAACTTGCTTTTGAAGTATACCACGACCATGGATTTACTAGATCGCAAATACGTTCAAGATACCTATGCCATGTACACATGATTGACGAATTCTATTTGATACTCACAGGATATCATGAGCATCAGTCCACACCCAACGAATAGGCGAAGGTCTGATCTAAATAGATCGGTGACGTGACTGTCATCAAAGTGTGGAGGATATCTCATATATCCACAGTGGTATCTCAAGTCGAAGGACTACTTGTTACTCAACTCGAGAATATTCCTATTGACGTTTGATTACGCCCAAAAAGTACTTGCTGCTATCGCATTATAGTTAGGGTGTCGATTTCTCAGAGAGATGGTTACAAAGAACAAGTTTACTTAAACAAAAACATTAGTAATAACTTAATTATATAAAATAATTGAATTGATAATGAAAGATAAAGATTAATAAGAAAACGTAAAGATTTCAGTAGAGATAAACAACAAAGCGTCGGGAATCCATCTTGCATCAAACTTCTATATTCAGTTATTGATTTTTTTTTATTACACAATTGAAGGTTTCACATCCCAAACAAACAATCAGAAGATATTCAATTCTACACCTATTAAATTCTAAGGTAATCAATGATTATTTTCTCTATGTTAACAGCATACAAAAGTTATCATTACGAGCTATCTAACATCGACAATTTACCCACAGGTAATACTGCAGTAGAAGACCAACACATAAAACAACTTTCACTAGTCACAACTGGTTTCACAAATCACACATAGAAGAAGCATGACTGGATTTATATGGGATTTGACAAAACACAGTTTCTGGATTCAATAATCGTAAGATAATAAATAACAACAACCATCAATTATATTAAACGTTAAAAAGGTACTTTAAGAATCAAAAACATAAACATAGAAATTCAAATACAAGAGTTCATCCTTAGATCAGAGAGACGACATGTTTGTCTTTGAAGTTCTTCATTCGTCTCTCTCAATCTTGTGTTTGTGGCTTTTTTGTGTGTTTCTCCTCTGTTTCTCTCTGATTTTCTCCCTTGTTTAGGGTCTGGACGAAGTTGGATTTAAATAGAAAAGCCTCGGAGTCATTATACGCATCAAAGACGTCAAATTCAGGGTTTAAGGTTATTCCGGGGTGCCGCGGCGCTAGTCTTTGGGCGCCGCAGCGCCCAACTCTCAGGAGTTTTGGCTTGGAGATATTTCTAGTACATGCGTCGTAGCGCTAGTGAGCTTTGCTTGCTGGTTTTTCCCACCATCTCTGATGCTCCTGTGCACGTCTGATGCTTCCGATACGTCCAATAGGCTCCAAAACATGTCCAATTGCTCCATTCTTCATGTTTCTTTGCTCCTAGTGAACAAAGCACAAAATAACTCTAATTAAGATTAAACAAATAATAAATAAGCTGAGTTAGCACTGTTTTAAGTACACTTTCGTGCACTTATTACAACCTCCAACCAGCTTATTGCTAGTCCCTCGTAATTCAAGCGGAAAAATAAAATAAAAACTCAACTGAATAAAAACTATCTAAGCCACTTTTGTAGCGATCACGATTTCATTTAGCGTATGCAACAAGCCTTTAAACCCCTAGGTGTCCCTAGTGGACGAGTTATAGTCTCGTGAGGGTTTATGGCGATGACACCCACAAACGTCATTCAAAACACGCAAACATACGAACTGAAAATAATAAAACAAACTAGTCCCAATAGTTACACATATTTTGTCCTCAAAGAATGCCTAGTAATGAAACCAGAGAACTTCCAAAGTACTCAACGTAACTCAAATCTAAGTCATTGAACAAATCATCTTAGCCAGACTTACAGTGTGTGTGTGTAAGGGTTTATTCACAGCTTTATTCCTAGGTAAGCCAACTTAATGATTTCATTTAAAAAATGGGATCGATGGGTCAAACCAACCTAAATATCTCAATTAAGCTATGTAATTACTTTTCTGGGTTCAATATGGTATAATTTTTTTTTTCTTTTCTTGTCTCTTTTTTCTTTCTTTTTGAACTTTTTTTTTCTTCTTTTTTTTTCTTTTTCACACACCTACCCTTTAAGGTAGCATTTCTCCTCATGGTCCTAATAGTCACCCATGTGTAGCTTCACGATTATCAGTTATAGATGGTTTAATTTCTTTCTTCTTAGACTTTTCTTTTCATTTTCAATCATACCACAAATCATGCTACTAGCAAATCAGGATAGAGATCTAAGCAAACTATCATCCATCGATATGCAATTTCTTCAACTAGTCACCTTGCTAACTACTCAGGCTTTCAATGCTAAAAACCTATAATTAAGTGCTTACGAGTCTAACCTAGATAAAATACTCAAAGCATCAAATAAAAGTACATTAAAGAACTTATCGTTTCTAAAATTTCACCCTAAAACAAACAATATCATCATATGACTTATGTTTAACTATTAAAGACTAAAAACAAACAAAACAATTTTTTTTTATAACAGTTAATATCATACGCATGCATAAACCCCCACACTTAAAGCTTGCATTGTCCTCAATGTAAGATAAATATAAAGAAAAAGGATTAAGGAACAACACTACCAGGCGTGGAGTTGATCAGGTTCCTGCTGGTGAGACTTTAGTTGTGTGGCTGTGTAAGTTGTTCTAACTCCTACATAAACACTCATGCAAATAAATAAATAAACAAGAAATTAGCACATAATAAAATAAAATAAAATAACCAAAATAAATTAAAATAAAATGCATATGCAAGGGTTGCCTCATCGCTGGCGCTAAGTTTAACGTCTTTAGCCAGACGTAACCACTCAAGTTTTCTTGGCGGCTTCCATGTTGCGGACCAAGTAGTCCCATGTGCTTTCTTCGTTGGTAGATATTGATGATTAAGGCATGACAATGAATTTATGTCTAGCTACAGCATTTTATCCATTGAGCCCTCAGGGGCTGGTGGCTGAAATTTGAGACTGTACATATGGAAAAGTTGGTTCAACCCCATTTTTAGATTCTCAGGTATTATCTTCAATTTAGCACTAACTCTTCTTTTCCTCCTTTTTCAGTTCTTTGCGACCAGTTTCAGTTCATGAGGGTTTGATTCATGTTGTAAAGAAGTTGTTTCTGGTAGGACTGTTTCTAGCATATATGTGTAGTGGCAATCATCCTCATCCCGTGGTTGTTTTTCAACATGAAAAATATTTACCTCCAATGTCATATTCCCAAATGATAACTTCATGAGATTATTCCTGCAATTGATAAGGGTGTTAGCTGTAGTAAGAAAATGTCTACCTAAGATTAGAGGAATCCTGGACTCAGTGTTAACCACAGATTGGGTGTCTAAAATCAGGAAATCCACAGGGTAGTAGAATTTATCAATTTTCACTAAAACATCCTCAACTACTCCTCGCGGTGTTCTGATAGATCGGTCAGCTAACTGTAAAGTCACAGATGTAGTGTAACGACCGATAATTTTTACTACTGTATTTAGTTGTACTGTTACATACGAGACGAAGACATATAAAATAAATTATATTGAGACCCAAATATACCTATGAAATGACTTTGGGAACGATCGGTAAATTCCTCGAAGTCTCGGGATGAGACTGTACAGTATTTCCTTTGGACCGCCCATGGTTTTTAGGGCGTAACTTTTTTATACGATCTCTGAGTTTTATGAATTTTATATCATCAGAAGGCTGAGATCGAGACCTACAACTTCCATGTTGAACATTTTCCCAAATTCGGACTAGACGATGGTCAAAAACTCGAGGCAAAAATTCATATGAATAGTGATATCGGGGTTAAAAAGAGAAATCTCAAATTTTCTAGACTTTTCTACACTCTTCTCCATATTTCCAAATATCATACAACCCCCCTATATAAGGAGCTCACTATTCACTCATCACAAAATTTGGAAACAAAAATGAACTTGGAAGAAGAAGAAGAAAAAGAAAAAGAAAAAGAAAAAGAAAAAGAAGAAATTTATTTATTCTTTATAAGTTTAGACTTACTTTTTCCAGCACATAGGGCTTTAGCCTTTATTTATTTACAGTTATTTTTCAGATGATAGTGATTTAGAAAAGAGATATTTCCAGTATGATTTTTAAGTTTTTCGGGGCATGAGGGAAAAACTCACCCCAGTATGCAACTTGATACAGCTTGGAATTGACGGACGGAGACATGTGCACATGTAGAGGACTAGGGGGACGGCGATACGTAACACCCCTAGATCCTAGTTTCAGAGCCAGAATGACGGCATAGGTTCGTCTACCTGGACTTTAGTTCAGAGCTTGGGTGGTAGTATAGATCTGAACCCCCAGTTCTAGTTTGTGGCTTGGGGACGGCGATACGTAACGCCCCAAGACCACAAGTTACAGAGACAATAGTGGCATGCTTTGGGGGACGGCGATACGTAACACCCCAAAGTCATGGATTTGCACTGCTGGCTACAGTTAGGCGTATGGGGGGATGGCGATACGTAACTCCCTCATACGTCAAGTTTTTCAGACAGAGACACAGTTTTCAGAAAGAGATTTCAGTTATGAGTTACAGTTTTCAAAAGAGCTTTTAGAAAATAAAGTTTTCCGAAACAACAGTTTATAAGAGAATTTTAGTAAGAAGTTCAGAGTTTTAAAACAGAAACCAGTTTTCTTATAAAGCTATTTTATGAGCTTTCGATTTTAGATCCAAATGTTATTATAACAGTTTTTCATTTTTAATCCACTCACTTAGATCGTATAGCGATCTAACCCCACTCCAATTTTCGTATTTTGCAAGATCCTAGGGAGGACGGATACTGATGCAGTCACTAGGGATGTAGTCCACCAGTATGAGCCAGAGACATAGTGAAAGTCCAATTATAGTCAAATATGAGTCTTGTATAAGTCATGATTGTGTGTAGCCATTGTAAAATGCTTAAGAGTAAATACAATAATTAATATTGAGTTTGTTTTCCTTGTTCTTGAGTTGGGCTACGGTCCCACACAAAGTATAGTCATATAAAGAAAAGTATATTAGTTTCTATTATGGTTAAATAGTCTGAGGCTTATGGGGTTAGTACTGTTATCCGCTGCCGGTAACATCTCCCAGATCGGGGATGTTACATGTAGGTTTAATCTCTCCAAGCCCTAACTGCACATAGATTTAATATGGCATCAGATTAACACTAGCACTTAAATATAATAAGGCCTGACCAAACTCAGATGTTCCAATATGGTAGGTAATGGTGGGACAACCCAGATCTTTATATTTTGGTGGGGTTCGTTGTTCAATTATTGCACTTGCCTGCTCTGTCAAGAATGCAGTCTTCTTCATATTATATTTTCTCTTTATGGTTCATAGATCATTCAAAACCTTCGCATAAGTTGGAACTTGTTTTATCACATGTAACAGTGGAAAGTTGATATTTACTTGCTTCAGATGTTCTAGGATCTCACCATTTGGGTCTGAGGCTCTCACTGTGGGCCAAAATGCCTAAGGGAAAGGTACTCTGACTTGAAAATATGTCTTTTGTTCTTCCTGAGAGGTGTTGGCACTAGTATCTTTAGGGCCATCTTCAGTTTTGGAAGTGTTCTGCAAGCCTACCGCCTTACCACTCCTAGTAAATATGGCATTGACACATTTTATATTGGGCTCTTCATGATCAGTCTGTGCCATGTGTTTCCCTTGTAGATTTGGTTGAGTCTGAGATGGGAATTTTCCTTGTTCGTGCACAGTCAGGACATTAGTCAACTTAGAGTCTTGACTCTTTATCTTCTTATTATCTTCAATTACCTAAGCTATCAATGACTCAAACCTTTGGTTGGTTTTGATTTGGGCCTCCATAATTTCTTACACAATGTCCTCTAAAAAAATTAATAGGAATGAAAGGTGTGTGATACTATGGAGCAGTGTAACTCCTAGTTTGTAGTGCTTGGGTAGACTGATGGGAATCCTGTTTCCAACTAAGATTGGGATGGTTCCGCCAACTAGGATTACATGTGTCTTAATAGGGTGTGTATGGCTTCTTGTACATCCATAAGGTGTTACATTGTTCCTCGTATGATCCCCTCATCTCATCATCTACCGGGCACTCTTGGGGTTCTAGGTGGGCGACTGCGTGTATGGTCTTGCTATCTCTAGCTTTTAAGGCTCCTAACTCTCTGGTCAATAGCTCAACCTGTGCTCTAAGACTATCATCTTCTCTAAAGTGGTGTAGGCTTCTGCTAGAAGAAGTGTGTTTCATATCAGTATTATCCAAGGAATTAGGTCCAGTCCAAGTGTGAGATTTCTCAACTAGGTCATCTAAGTACTCAAATGCCTCATCAGGGTTTTTTCTTATAAACTCACCATTGCATATTGTCTCCATGAATTGGCGCTCTCTAGGTGTTAGACCATCATAAAAATAACTTACTACATGCCAACTCTCATATCCATGGTAAGGACAACTCGCTAACATCTCATTATACCTTTCTCATGTTTGATAAAGGGTTTCATTGTTTCTCTGGGAAAAGGTAGAGATTTGTCTTTTCAAGGCATTCGTCTTATGGTGTCGGAAGTATTTGTTAAAGAATGCATGTGTCATCTCGCCCCACGATCCTATTGACCTAGGACTTAAAAAGTACAACCAGCTCTTAGCTCTATCCTTAAGGGCAAAAGAGAAGAACTTAAGTCTAATTATGTCAGTGGTCCCAAACTGGTCATGGAAGGTTGATACTACCTCTTCAAATTCCCTAATGTGCACATAAGGATTTTCGCTCTCTAAACCGTGAAAATTTGGAAGATATTGTATCATTCCAGGCCTAAAGTCTATAGGTGCATTAGGGGGAAACATTATGCATGATGGTGTAGCTGTGCGAGTTGGGTGGAGGTACTCCTTAAGAGTCCTCACGGGTGGTCTCTCGTACTCACTCATAGTATGTGCATTAGACGCGGATGGTGTGGCAAAAAGATTTTCAAATATGTGTTCTAAATCTAAACTTGAATCTTTCTTTTCTATTCTAGCAAATCTACCCAACTAATCCTTAAGTCTAGGCATGCAATTAAATTCAAGTAAAACAAGAAACAAAAATAAACAAAAATAAAAAGAGTAAACTGAAAATTAAAATCTAACTAAAACTAAAATTAAAATAAAATAAATAAGCAAATACTAATAAAAAAAATAATAACTAAAAATAAAAAACTAAGATGGAACGAAGTTACCGCTTCTTGTTTAACCAAGCAAACCTACTTCTTTTGCTTGTAAACCGTCTCTCCGGCAACAGTGCCAATTTTTTATTACGCCTTAATAGTACTTGCGGCTATCACAGTATAGTTGGGATGTCGATTCCTCAGAGAGATGGTTACAAAGAACTGGATTACTTAAACAAAAATGTTAGCAATAACTTAATTAAATAAAATGATTGACCATGAATCTGAACTTCTTCTTTGAAGCCTCCAGCGTCGCCTTCAGCTCAGCATTTTCACTCCTTATAACTGCCTTAGATTTCTCCAAATCTCTAACTCACCATTGGCTCTACTCGACGTACTCCAGAACAAACAAATTACACTCGAGGGCCTGGAAAAGTCTTTGGGTTAGTTCCCAGTCGACATGATTTGAAATGAAAAGGGGATAGGCCAATTCTTAAAGACATCTCACTTGATAATTTAGGGCCACAACTTCTTAATTGACTCTAATGGACCCTGCTCAGTCGGTCGATGCTTATCTTCTTCAAGAAAGAGCCCATTGACATACTTTGAGAGCATAGAAGGGTCTAAAATCGCAGTCGACGCATGAAAGATTCTGACAAAGACGTTCTATAAATCTTCTTCTGGTTCAGCAATTGCTTTTCACTTTTTTGATGCCACAATCATCTCAATCGAATGTTTCATTTGGACAGCAAGAGCTCTGATTGACTTGACTCCTTTGGAAACGAGAGCATCTATCTCCAAAGGTTCGGGCTTTTTCCCTTTAGCATTTTTGTTCTTTCTTTTGGCCTTCATCTCTTCAAATGATGGTAGTTTGAAATGACGCGACATTATCCCAGATGCGTATAAAATGTCTTCGGGTGTTAGTAGACTAACCTAGGCACGAGAAATTTGAATCCATCAGCAAATGGACGCTTATAAAACATTATCAACCTAGGAATATTGTAGTCGATTCTTTCACTCGACGTGGCCAATATCACCTCAACCGATGAAGGAAATCTATATCTTGGCTTCATTTCCCTCATTGACTGTTCGGTCACTAGACTGGCAGGGTTTATAGTCAAAATATTAGTTGGTTCACTCGTACTCGGAGTCTCACTCGACTCCCCCATGGCAGGTAAGGTCATAAGTGGTTTTATATCATTAGGCACTCCTAAAGGAGGTTTGGCTATTGTCAACACTCTAGGCTCACTGGCATCCATACGACCATTCAAAGCATGCTTCCTCCCCAGGCGACTCACTATGAGACCCAAAAGTTCTTTCAGGGGATCCTGCATACATCTCTATGGGGCTATCACTGGAATCCATAGAACTCTCACTCGACATAGGTCCAAACAACTATGCTCTGATTCAAGCTTACGAACAACTAAATCTTCTCAATCTCTACGTCTTAAAGATTAAACAACCCTAATACTAAAAACATAATTTCTTGCATCTCACTAAAAACTAACTTATCAAATCTCATAAATAATCATGAACACTATGAATTTACTCAATAATACGTTGAATGAAGTAAAGAATAAGGAAAATTGAGTGAAAATACCTTTAAGATTAGGAGAGCTCTTCAAAACTTGCTAAAACGTAAGAGTTTTGGTGAATAAAGTAAATGAGCCTCACAACTCACTTATGCCCATTTACTATTCGACGCTTCTTTTTACCGCCTAAAGACGCCTCGAACCTCTAGCTAGGACTACAGTGACAAATGAATGTAGGCCTAAAACCCTCGAAGCCCATCTCTCGAAGCCTAATTTGGGCTCAACGCGTAGGGAAGGAAAAGTATTGTTGTCATCTATGTTGGACAGTTATGACCTATAGCATCACTATTTGTACAGATCATGGTGTTGTTGTACAAATTAACTATGTGACAAAGGAAATTGCTCTTTTATCATTTGTAATTAGATTACCAAGATGTATAAATGATAGAAGGTCCATATGATTAGTTCCGGATTGATAAGATATGAGACAGTGTCAATTCATAAAGGTTTAATAATTAAATATCCCTAGTCGTAGTATTATCGAGATTGGACATCGATAATGCGGAATAGACTAGTATTTCACTTGTGCGTGTTATGGGAGCATAACAGCATAGTTCTCATATATTTGGGTATAGGATACTCATGCAAGTGTAATAGGAGGTTGTGTTTACCGATGGTACGGGAAACAGCTTTGCTCTGGATAGACCCATCGGAATTCCATTGGTAGTATGACTATGTGTCTATGGAAGTCCGAATCAGGGTAGATGTATTTGGTCTTAACCTGAGACTTGCACCGCTAATACTTGCGACAATCAATATACTTTGGTTTAGCTCGTCCAGGGCTTTAACAGGTTCTGTGTACGCCTCTTCTGGGTATATTGAGAATCGTAGTGTATTGGGTGTGATGTCGAGATTGAAGTATCACTCCAGTCATAGTGGAGATGATGATCAAGTAGGATACGGAACTGGTTCTCTTATATGCTGCAGCTATCGGGATATTATGACTAGGTCATGTTTGTCCGATTATAGAGACTAGTTACCAGAGATCCGATATGTGCTTCGTACGGGGTAGACATATTTCCAGCCCCAGGCCTTGCACGTGACATCCGATGCTGGATCGAAATACACAATACTACGTATACTACGCGTGATATAGATCACATATTCCAGTAAGAATATTTCTGGAGATTTTGGTAGGCATGATGCTTTGCTAGAAGCCAACCATGTCTTGTAAATCGGAAAAAACGTAGTACTATGTACGTACGTGTTCGGATAGTCCGACGACCGGATTTACTGCCAACATATCCGGGGATCTCATGGGTCGCTTCCCGAAGATTCACCGATGACGTATGACTCGCACTTTATTAATCTGGGATTAATTAGTAAGAGAGAGAAAATTAATCTGGGATTAATTGCGGAGATATTTTATCTGGGATAAAATATTATTTAAAGAGAGAGAACGATTAATTTGGAATTAATCGATAAAATAATATATTCGATATATTATACGAAATTGGATTTCGATGCGGAATTGAAATTAGATTTTAATTCGGGCGAACGAGTTAATTTAGAATTAATTCGTTAGCGACGTGAACAGTAATTTTGGTAGGCATAATTATTTAATTACGTCGAAACGGAAAATTCGTTAATTTGGAATTAGCGAACCCGAGCCCATGAGTGTTTGTGGGGCGCACTCGCATTGCGAATTTAAGTGTTGCCCACAAGTCACATCAAGCGTCAAACCACTAGTCACATCAGACGTCAAATCACTTGTCACTTTGAGTGATGTGATGTCTAGTCACTTTTGATGTGAATAGTGACGGAAGTGGTTGTGGCTTTAATTGGCTTGACTTTTTGAAAGCAAATTTGGTATATCTTTGTTTGATTTTTTGGAAATTCAAAAAAAGTGTATTAGATACACAAACCAAACACATCTTCCTCTCTCTCATTCTCTCCTCTCTCACGCCCAAGGGGCTGTTTTTCTTCTTCTGTTTTTCTGTCATTGCCGAGACATGAAGGAGAAACAAGGAAAGATTTGCGGCAAATTTTTCCGGAGTGCTAGCACACTTTTGGGGTCTTGCGAAGGTGATATGTAAACCGATTTGTGAGCTTGGAATCACATCACAAGCTTGGAGCTTGGTGGATCATCCATGGCCGAATGGAGGAGCACAAAAACTTGCAAATGCAGAGAGCTTCAAGGGAGCTTGGAGAAGTTTTGTGTTCATCGCATCGCTCAACCGATCATTGTAAGTATTCCGCAACTTCTTTGAGTATTCGGACATGAGTTTCATTGCTTGAATTGATCATTGGGACCTTAGAGAAACCCAACAATGGTATCTAGAGCCATTTTGATCATGAAACACTTTTAGGGTAAAAATTGGGTAAATTGAATTTGAGCATGTTTTGATGAAATTGATTGTTGATATATGCTTAAATGATGATAACATGGTGTTATGCATTGTCAATTTGATGAATTTTGAATTGGATAAATTTTCCCCAATTGTTGAGGCTTGGCCGAAACTTAAGCATGCCCTAATGTCATGGTATTTTGTGTTTTTTATCATTGGATAAGTTGGAAAACATTGGGTAATGTTGATTTAGGATTCAATTGGATTGAAATCGAAATCGATTTGAAAAACCCCTAAAATGCTGAGACTTGTATGCATGGAAAATGATTGATTTTTTGATTCAAATGTGTTGGACATATGTTGATGATAATGAGCATAATTAATTGTACAAATTTGTGTTTTGGAAATGTTAATTTGGGTAATTAATTATGACATAAACTTTAGGTTAATTAAGTTATGAATTTGGAATTTGATAATTTAATTAATTGGGCCTATTTTGTAAATTGGGCTTGAAAAGTTATAATTGGGCTTGGTTGTACCAAGTTAGGTTTAGGCTAAATTGGTTCGATCCAATTGGGCCCAAAACCATATCCATAAATTCCAATTATGACTTAATGGACCTTTAATAATAATTGGGCCTAATGGGCCTAAATTGGTTTCTTGGCAAATAAGGGTGATTCCTTAAATGGGCTTTGGTATTTGGGTTTGACCCATATTGACCAAAAGTCCATGCCTTAAGAAATTAATTGAAAGCCCATTGGACTTTAATTAAATTAACATTGGATGTTAATCGGGCTTTGAGACCCGTAACGATTAGATTTGGAATCTAAGTCGTAAAGGCACATTAATAAAGTGTAATATTTAATTTGGAATTAAATAAATGAATTAGTATTAAATGCAAATTAAATTGGATTTAATGTTGTAGTTTAGTATAATTCAAGAATTCGTACTTTGAGTACTTATTCGCAAAACGAGTCGGACTCACGCAAAATCAAATCGTTGTTTGAACATTGGATGGTCATTAATATTCAGATTAATTAATTGGATTAGATTGATTGATAACATGCTTGTGTGAATACATGGATGTGATGTATGAATAATGTATATCGGATGGATATTAGATGGGTGGGGGCAATTTTGGAAATTATTGTAATAAATTTAGAATTTATTAAATTGGACTTGCGTGTCCAGCCTATTACCTCCTTACTCTTTGTATTTCTCTTCTCACATATTCCCCTCAATGTAAATGAGGTTTCTTTAGAAGTGTTATGTAATCAGGTAGAAGAAATACTTGTGCTAGCTGGAGAGAGGAAAGTGAGAGATTTATTCTAGAAACAATGTGTTAAGTATCCATCCGCATATCATTATTATATTTATTTACTTACGCGCCTTATTATGTGTTTAGAATGCATGTTTAAGGGTGTATGATGATGAGACCTAACAAAGATAATTAATTGGTTGCCAATTACACGCGAAAAACCCTCACATCATATTAAGCGTTTTTCCTTCCATTGAGTGATTCTTACTCAAGATCCAAGACTGGCATTGGTTTGTTGGCCAAAGTCAAGACCTTTGTCCGTCACAGATGTGTTTGAATCATGAAGGCTTTGTTCCATATTGGTGTCTTGTCCAAGTTGTGATTTGTTGGCCAAAGTCAAGATCATTTCTTGTCCATCGACATTGATTACGAAGCTTTCCATGGTCAATGGGTTCCGCTTAACTGGGATCACTAAGTTTGTTGTGCCAAAGCCAAGGCTTAGTTGATTCAGAGGAAAAAGGTTAGGCAATATATTAGATATATTGGCATATATAAGATATATGTTTCGGACTTGGATGTCCACCTACTGGATCTAGGAATTGGATGGGATCCAATTCATCATAGAGATCTTTCTAGTTAATTATCATACAATTTGTTGGCCAAAGTCAAGATTGTGTGTTATTTAACGGGATCCTAGCCCACTAGGAAACAAGGTTTCCCGAGTACTCAACAGAGGGTTAGAGGCTCGCCGAAAAATAGTGGGAGGCATGTATTAAATTTGCAATATTCGTTTAGTTACTTGCCATACGCGCTCATTTCAAATATTTCGTCAAATAAATTAATATATTAGTTGGACTAATATTTAATCATTGTTTTAATAAAACAGTTGGACTGTATTCAAACTATTTCATTTATAGTTGATTATATAATTGGATTATAGTAATCAATATATTTGAATTAACCATTAAATTAATAGTTGATTTTATAATTGGATTATAGTAATCAATATAATTGAATTTAACCTATTAAATTATAGTTGATTATATAGTTGGACTATAGTAATCATTATATTAAATAGTAACTAAAATCGTTGATCGGATAGTTGGACTATAGCAATCAAGATAAATTGAAAGATTAGTGTTTAAAACATAATCCTGGGTGAAAAATGTATTTAAACGACTTTAATTTTCAAATTGGGAATAAAACTTCAGGATAGTCCTGGAAACTAAGAAGTTACTTTATTTCATAAAATAACATCTTAGGCCTAAGCCCGGAGTTGAGCAAATAGTAGAGCATGATCTTTGGAAGATTCATGTGATGATAACTTTAGTGCTTAATCCATTAAGCTTGCCAAATAGACACCTTAATTTCTTAGTCAGAATTAAGGATTAGATCCTAAGAGTATGACAATGAAATTGAAGGATCTTCATAGATCTATTCTTAGATCTTAGAAGTACTAAATTGCAATAGTAAACTCTTGGAGAGTTAATGGCTATACTCAAGGAGACAAAGCCAAAGTTTGTAATAAGGCAAGAAGCGCAAGGCGCACCTTACTTCGATATTCCAGAAGGCCAAGGCTTGGCCAAAGGCTTCTGGGGTGTGGAAAAGTGGCAAAGGCAAAATCATTATAATCTTCTGGGAAGACAAATGACATATCCCAAAATGTCGGGCTAAATTGTGGAAAACGATGACACAGAAGCGTGACTGCCGTATGGACAAGGCAGATATGAAGGAATTGAAGACGGGCAAGGCTCCGACTTCAAATATGTTTGTCATAAAGATGTTCACTGCTAGTATGAAAATTGGATTTTAGATACTAAATGTGGTAGATAAATATGTACTGTTGTGCAGAATCTGCTGTAAGCAGGATACTGACTTCAGATGAGATTGATCTACGAATAGGAAAACGGGACGAGAGTCGCTGTTTTAACCGTAGAAACCTAAGTTTAGGAACTACCCTTTGGGTTTGTACTTAAATTAGGAAATTGTTAAAATGTAACTAGTTTGACTAGATACATTATCTCTATATCAGGGTTTAATCCATTGCAGGTATACCTTTATATTCTAGAACACTAAAGTATTTTATTATATAAGGATGATATTGAGATAAACACATTAAATGTGAATAACAGTATTTATATTTTGAATATAAATAAATCTCGAACATATGACATGACAAACAAATAGCTCAAACTGAGTTAATCAGTTGAGACTTATAAGTGGCATTGTTGTCTGGGACACAATTGACAAGACTCGTATATCCACACTTTCGAAGAGTGGGTACTATGACAGATTTGATTCTATTCAAATAATGTCTACGAATCTAGTTTATTGGGCAAAGTGCCTAAAACACCTTTACTTGGTAAAAGTGCAAGTGCCACCGATCTGTTAGCCCTCGTTCATAGTGATGTAAGTGGGCCCATATCTAGCTAGGCTAGAGGTGGATATGAATGTTTCGTGACCTTTACGGATGTGGCATCGCGTTATGGTTATGTGTTTCTTTTGAAACACGGATCAGAAACTTTTGATGAATTCAAAGAGTTTCGACACGAAATAGACAAACAGATCGGCTAAAGTATTAAACCATCACGGTTAGACCATGATGGAAAATACTTAAGCAATAAGTTTCTCAAATACTTGAAAGAGTATAGTATTCTTTCAATGAGGACTCCTCCCGGAACACGTCAGTTTGACGGTGTGTCCAAACGGAGAAACCAAATTTTTTTGGACATGATAAGGTTAATCATGAGTCGCTCTGAGCTACCATTTCCTTCAACGGATACGCATAAACAGTGCAAGACTTATTTTGAATAAGGTTCCATAAAAATCTGTTAGACAGATTTCATATTAGATATGAACAGGAAAGAAACCAGGTTTCTCATTCCTGTAGATTTGGGAATGCTAGGCATATGTTTGGATGATACCAAACTAAAACCCAAATCGGATAAGTGCCTAAGTTGTAGGTTATCCTAGGGAAACCTAAGTATAGTACTTATACATAACTCACTATAGAATAATGTAATTGTTGCTCGCCATGCGGTTTTCCTAAGAGGAATACTTATATGCAGTGGTAAGTGGGAAGAAAGTAAAACTCGATGAAAATCGGAGTAATACTATTCCTGGCACCGATTCCTTAATGGAACACAAATATTTCATCAAGGATGAAACTATACCAATAATCTTCGAATACAAAAGAACCGCGTAGGTCGGAGAGAGTTAGAAAACAACATGGGGTATGGGTTTCTGATCTCACCTCTTAAAGATCTCAATCTTATTGAGGAATACGAACTGACTACGTATGAGGAAGTGATACAAGGTATCAACTCTATTATGGCAAAGTGCCATGATGTCCAAAATGGATTCCATGTATATCAACTATGTTTGGACACTAGTTGATGTACCGCAAGGCATTGTGCCTATTGGTACTATATAAGTCTTCAAGGAAGACATACATGGATGGCAACATACCAACGTACTAAGCTAGGCTTGTAGTGAAAAGGTATCATTATCAACATTGTGTCGATTACGACGAAACTTTTTAACTGTTGCCATGGTTAAATCCATTTGGATAATGCTTGCTGTTGCTGCATGTTTCATTTATGAAATGTGGCAGCTGAATGACAAAACCGCTTTCCTTAACGGAAACCTTTTGGAGGATGTTTACAACATCCTGATGGTTTTGTCGTGCCAAAACGAGCAAACAAGGTTTTCAAGTTAATTCGATCCATGGATGGATTGAAGCAAGCATTGCGTTCTTGGAATTATCATTTTGATGTAATCATAATGGTGTATGATTTAATTCAAAATGAAAATGATTCTTGTGTATATAAGGAGGTTAGTAGGAGCGCACTGACAATGAATGTCCTAAGTAATAATGACATATCATTTCTTGGAAATGATATTCCCATAATACAATCGGTGAAAGCTTGGCTTTCGTGAAAATTCTCCGTAGAATTCTTGGGAGAAACAACCTTTATTCTATGAATAAAGATCTAATGGGATAGATTTAAAGTTGTTAAAACTCTCCGAGAAATCGTACATTGAAATAAATGTACACGACCTGGTGTCTCATACGCTTTGAGCATATGGAGTCACAATCGGGCCAATCCAAGTGATAGTCACTGGATTGAAGTTAAGAACATCCTTTAGTATCTTAGATGAACTAATGATGCTTTCTTATACTATGGAGAAGGAGAACTTGAAGTGACTGGGTTCACTGCTGCAAGTTTCCTAACCGATAAATCGACTATTAGTCGTATTAACGGTACTATACAGTTTGAATAGCGGAACAGTGAGCTGGAAATCTTCCAAACAAGATATTGTTACCGAATAAATAACAAAAGTGGATTATTGCTGCAGCTGAGGCAGCAATAGAAGCCATTTGGGTCAATAATAATCCTAATCAGATTAGGAGTAGTTCTGTTAGCAGCTGAGCTAGGCTACAGCTCAGGCTAAATAATTAATAGTCTCATCAATGATCCAGATAAATACTTCAATTATTCATCTGATTCGTTTGGATCATACATCGTGGCGATGTGATGATCAAATAAATCGCATCAGATGATAATCATGCAAATCTGCTGACGAAAGCTTTTCCTCAGTAGAAGTTTGAGCGAATCGTACATAGTTCGGGTGTAGGACACTTGAGTGATTGGCTATAGGCCAAGTGGGAGATTGTTGGACAGTTATGACCCATAGCATCACTATTTGTACAGATCATGGTGTTGTTGTACAAATTAACTATGTGACAAAGGAAATTGCTCTTTTATCATTTGTAATTAGATTACCAAGATGTATAAATGATAGAAGGTCCATATGAATAGTTCCGGACTGATAAGATATGAGACAGTGTCAATCCATAAAGGTTTAATCATTAAATATCCTTAGTCGTAGTATTATCAAGATTGGACATCGATAATGCGGAATAGACTAGTATTGCACTTGTGCGTTTTATGGGAGCATAACGACATAGTTCTCATATATTTGGGGATAGGATACTCATGCAAGTGTAATAGGAGGTTGTGTTTACCGATGGTACGGGAAACAGCTTCGCTCTGGATAGACCCTTCGGAAATCCATTGGTAGTATGACTATGTGTCTATGGAAGTCCGAATCAGGGTAGGTGTATTTGGTCTTAACCTAAGACTTGCACCGCTAATACTTGCGACAATCAATATACTTTGGTTTAGGTCATCCAGGGTTTTAACAGGTTCTGTGTACGCCTCTTCTGGGTATATTGAGAATCGTAGTGTGTTGGGTGTGATGTCGAGATGGAAGTATCACTCCAGTCATAATGGAAATGATGATCACGTAGGATAGGGAACTGGCTCTGTTATATGCTGCAACTATCGGGATATTATGACTAGGTCATGTTTATCCGATTACAGAGACTAGTTACCAGAGAACCGATATGTGCTTCGTACGGGGCAGACACATTTCCAGCCCCAGGCCTTGCACGTGACATCTGATGCTGGATCGAAATACACAATACTACGTATACTACGCGTGATAGAAATCACATATTCCAGTAAGAATATTTTTGGAGAATTGGGTAGGCATGATGCTTTTCTAGAAGCCAACCTTGTCTTGTAAATCGGTAAAAATGTAGTACCAGGTACGTACGTGTTCGGATAGTCCGATGACGGATTTACTGCCAACATATCCGGGGATCTCATGGGTCACTTCCCGAAGATTCACCGATGACGTATGACTCGCACTTTATTAATCTGTGATTAATTAGTAATAGAGAGAAAATTAATCTGGGATTAATTGCGGAGATATTTTATCTGGGATAAAATATTATTTGAGAGAGAGAATGATTAATTTGGAATTAATCGCTAAAATATTATATTCGATATATTATACGAAATTGGATTTCGATGCGGAATTGAAATTAGATTTTAATTCGGGCGAACGAGTTAATTTAGAATTAATTGTTAGCGACGCGAATAGTAATTTTGCTAGGCATAATTATTTAATTACGTCGCAACGGAGAATTCGCTAATTTGGAATTAGCGAACCCGTGCCCGGGAGTGTTTGTGGGCGCACTCGCATTGCGAATTTAAGTGTGGCCCACAAGTCACATCAAGCGTCAAACCACTAGTCGCATCAAGCGTCAAATCACTTCTTACTTTGAGTGATGTGATGTCTAGTCACTTTTGATGTGAATAGTGATGGAAGTGGTTGTGGGTTTAATTGGCTTGACTTTTTGAAAGCAAATTTGGTATATCTTTATTTGATTTTTTGGAAATTCAAAAAAAATGTATTAGATACACAAACCAAACACATCTTCATTTCTCTCATTCTCTCCTCTCTCACGCCAAGGGGCTGTTTTTCTTCTTTTGTTTTTCTGTCATTGCCGAGACATGAAGGAGAAACAAGGAAAGATTTGCGGTAAATTTTTCCGGAGTGCTAGCACACTTTTGGGGTCTTGCGAAGGTGATAGGGAAACCGATTTGTGAGCTTGGAATCACATCACAAGCTTGGAGCTTGGTGGATCATCCATGGCCGAATGGAGGAGCACAAAAACCTGCAAATCCCGAGAGCTTCAAGGTATTTTTCTGAAATTGTACTTCGTTAGAACACCATTTCAAGTTTCCAACCTCCAAAATCCAAATGTCAAATCCAGTTTTTGTCCTTCTTTGTTCCACATTTCGTCCTGATTGATTCCATTGAGTCCTGATTTTATTTTATCTGTAAAATAAATAAAAACACATCAAAATGTTCATAAACCTCGAGAAATTATACAAAATATTAAGTAAAATGGGCTGTAAATATTGATATATTTTCCGCTCATCAACATGTTGGGGTTTTAGCACGGGCGCAGCGGAAGTGCTTGGTTCGGGCGAAATCGTAACTTTAAAAAATTTAAAACTTACTGAATAAATTATTCAACATCCAATATGAATAATTCTTTCATATTTCACCTAAACATTTTTATTCAATTTCAAATAACGACATAATAATTAAGAAATACCACGAAATTTTTAGGAAAAATATTTTTCCGCAAAGTGGCATAAAACTCGTTTTTGTTCAAACCGACCAACCAATATATACAGGGGATGCCCAGGTCAACCCCAATTGTACTTGGGAAGTTCATGGGCTGCCCGAACTGTGACCAATTCTCTGTTTGGACAGCGGACACCCGGTAAGCCCGAAACTCACCCGGTAACGCCGTTTTTCACCGTTTTCGCGTATTTCAACTCCGAAACAATTTTCAAAAATTGTTCCAATGCTCAAAACACATCCAATATATTTATACAACATATGTTTCATCACCAAAATCATAAAAATTCCAAATCAGATTTGGTAACTAAAAATATCATTTTTCATGCTTTAAATCCAATTTTCTCAACATTAATCATATTAATAGTTATTGTTGGACAATTATGACCAATAGCATCACTATTTTGTAAAGGACATCGTGTTATTGTACCAAATTAACTATGTGACAAAGGAAATTGCTCTTTTATCATTTTGTAATTGGATTACCTGGATATATAAATGATAACAGTCCTTATGATTAGTTCCAGATTAATAAGTTATGAGACAATATTAATCCACGAAAGGTTTAATCATTAGATATCCATAGTCGTAGTATTATCAAGACTGGACATCGATAATGCGAAATAGACTAGTATTACACTTGTGCGCGTTATGGAAGTTTAACGACATAGTTCTCATATATTTAAGTATTGGATACTTATGCAAGTGTGATAGGAGGTTCTATTAGCCGTTGGACCAGGAACAGCTTCGCTCTGGATAGACCCCTTGGAATCCCATTGGTAGTATGACTATATGTCTATGGGAATCCGAATAAGGGTAGGTGTATATAGTCTTAACCTGAGACTTGCATCGCTAATACTTGCGATAATCAATATACTTTGGTTTTGGTCATTCGGGGCTTTAAAAGGTTTTGTGTACGCCTCTTATGGGTATACTGAGAATCGTAGTGTGTTGGGTGTGATGTCAAGATGGAAGTATCACTTCAGTCATACGGAGATGCTGATCATGTAGGGATACAGAATTGGTACTCTTAAATGCTGCAACTATCGGGATAGTATGACAAGGTTATGATTATCCGATTAAAGAGACTAGTTGCTAGTGATCCGATATATGCTTTGTACGGGGCAGAAACAATTCCAACCCCATGATTAGAATGTGACATCTGATACTGGATCTAATACGCAATACTTCGTATACTACGCCTGATAAAGATTGTATATTCTTCGTTGAATATTTCTGGAGAATTGGATAGGCACGGTGTTTTGCTAGAAGCCAACCATGTCTTGTAAATCGGTAAGAACGTGGTACCGGGTACGCACGTTTTTGAATAATCTGATGACTGTATTTACTGCCAACATATCCAAGGATATCTTGGGTCGCTTCCCAAAGATTCACCGATGACATTTGACTCGAACAGAATTAATCTATGATTAATTATGGGAGAGAGAATTAATCTGGGATTAATTACGGCAAGAATTAATCTGGGATTAATTATCAGAGAAAGAATTAATCTGTGATTAATTGCTTCGAGAATTTATCTGGGATTAAATTCATCGAGAGGAGAGAACGCGATTAATTTGGAATTAATCGGCAAAATTAATTTAATAGTGAAATTATATTTTACTATTTAATTTATTTAATTGGATTAAAATAATATATTAGATATATTAATTGAAATTGGATTTCACTGCGGAATTAAATTGGATTTTAATTCTAGCGAACGAATTAATTTGGAATTAATTCACGAGCGAATTCAATAATAATTTTGCTAGGCATTATTATTTAATTAAATTAGATTTAATTACGTCGCAACGGAAAATTCATTTAATCGGATTAAACGAACCGGGCCCAAAGTGTGTTGTGTAAGCCAACCAAATTTTGAATTTAAAGTGGTGGGTCCCACTTTATATTTCCATCATGTTTTCACATGTGATGGAAGTGGTTGGGTAATTAATGCAAAGTCTTTCACAACAAATAAACACTTAAGTAAAGCTTTGGAAGTCAACTTAAGTGATAAGTTTTGAAAACACAAAAATAAACTATTCTCTCTTCTCCCTCACAAAATGTCGAGCACTCATCTCTCCTTCCATGGAATTTTGTTGCAAAATTTCATCAAGCTAGCACTTCAAGGAGTTGATTAAGGTGATAGGGAAACTCACCCAAGTATTGGAAACACTCTACAAAGCTTGGAGCTTCATCTACATCTCTTGAAATTTTTGAAATCTCAACCGATCAAAGTAAGTAATTTTCGTAACTTGTCTTTGATTTATTCACACATAAATCATCTTAGCGATCTTGTGGCATGTGTAGGACACTAACAATGGTATCAGAGTCATCCTAAGTTTGATTTGAATTCTAGGGTTTATGGACTTTAATTTGGGGATTTTGTGTTTGGAGCATGATTTGTCTAAATTGATTGTTGGGTTATGTTTGTATGATGATGAATTGGATTTGTGCATCTTTGGAATTGAGATAAATTGATTAGATCAAAAATCCCTAATTCCTACAACATGGCCGAATACTACCCTAGAGTAGCTCAATGTGATTTTTTGAAAATTAGCAATTGGATGTGTTCTTGGCTTGAAATGTATAATTAGATGTTGATTTAATTGGATTGAAATCAAATTGCATGATAATTTCCTTGCCAAAACCGTGAGCCTAAGCATGTTTAATGGATTGATTTTGCTTCAATTTATGTTGGACATGAATTGGAATTAATGAGCATGATTAATTGATTTAATTAGTGTTTTGGAAACATTAGATTAGTTGATTAATTATGTTAATTACACTTGAATTAGATTAATATGTAATTTGGAATAATGTATTAATTTAATTGTTGTAATTGGGCTTTATGGGCTTGGTTGGTCCAAGTTTGGTTTTAGACAATTGGATTGGATCCAATTGGGCCTAAAACCATTTCCATAAAGTCCAAATATGACTATTGGGCCTTTAATAATTTAATTGGGCCTAATGGGCCAAAATTGATTTTTCTGCAAAGGGTGATTCCTAATTGGGCCTTGGCATCTTTGATTGGATCCATATTGGCCAAAGCCCATGCCTTAAGAATTAATTAAAAGCCCATTGGACTTTAATTAAAATAGTATTGGATACTAATTGGGCCTTTGAGACCCATTTAGATTAGATTTAGAATCTAAGTCTAAAAGGCACTAAAATAAGTGTAATTATTTAATTTGGAATTAAAAATTGATTAGTATTGGATACAATTTAAATTGGATTTAAAATTGTAGTTCGATATAATTCAAGAATATGTACTTTGAGTATTTATTCTTAAACGAGTTGGACTCACGCAAATCAAATCGTTGTTTGAACATTGGATGGTCATTAATCCAAAGATTAATTAATTGGATTAGATTGATTGAATAACATGCTTTGTGTGAATACTTGGATGTATTTGTATGAATAATGTATATCGGATGGATATTAGATGGGTGGGGGCAATTTTGGAAATTATTGTAATAAATTTAGAATTTATTAAATTGGACATGCGTGTCCAGCCTATTATCTCTTTTCTCATTGTATTTCTCTTCTCACCAATTCCCCTCAATGTAAATGAGATTTCTTTTAGTGTTATGTAATTGGGTAGAAGTATGAATAGTGCTAGTGGGAGAAAGGAAATGGAGAGATTTGTTCGACGAACAAATTATTTTATATATCCATCCGCATATCATTATTAATTTATTTCGCGCCTTATTATGTTTTTAGAATGCATGTTTAAGGTGTATGATGAGACCTAATTACAGATAATAAATTTGTTGCCAATTTACACGAAAAACCCTCATTCAAATATTAAGTGTTTTCTTCCATTGAGTGGTTCTCTCTCAAGATCCAAGATTGGCATTGGTTTGTTGGCCAAAGTCAAGATCAATGTCCATCGCGGATGTGTTTGAACCACGAAAGCTTTGTTCTTTATCGCATGTCTTGGGCGGTTGTGACTTGTTGGCCAAAGTCAAGGTCACTTCTAGTTCATCGACGTCGATTACGAAGCTTTCCCACTGTCAATGGGTCACGCTTAACTGGAATCATTAAGTTTGTTGAGCCAAAGTCAAGGCTTAGTTGATTCATAGGAAAAAGGTTAGGAAATATATATTGGATATATATTTCGGACTTGGAGGTCCACCTACCGGACCTAGGAATTGGATGTGATCCAATTGATCTTAGAGATCTACCTAGTTAAGTTTCATACAGCTTGTTGGCCAAAGTCAAGGTTGTGTGTTATTTAACGGGATCCTAGCCCACTAGGAAACTAGGTTTCCTGAGTACTCCACAGAGGGTTAGAAGCTCGCCGAAAAATAGTGGGAGGCTAGTATTAAATTTGCAGTTTCATTCTATACCTCGTCAAATGTGCTCTTTTATTTTATTTATCGTCGTTATAAATATATATTAGTTGGACTAATATTTAATATTGCTTTCTTTGAACAGTTAGACTGTACAACACACTACTCCACTTGTAGTTGATTATATAGTTGGACTATAGTAATCATTACATTTTGAGTGTACCCAATATCGTTGATTGGATAGTCGGACTATTGCAATCGAGATGGCTGGAAAGATTAACGTTGCAGACATAATCATGAGAGATAATGTCTTTAACGGCTCTAATTTTCCAGATTGGGAGATAAATCTCAAGATAGTCCTGGGAGCCAAGAAGTTACTCTATGTAATAGAGAAACCTCTCGGGCCTGAGCCCGGAGTTGAACAAATATTAGAGCATGAGCTTTGGGAGACTCATCGTGATGATAACTTTAGTGCTCAATCCGTTATGCTTGCCGAAATGACTCCTTAATTTCATCGTCAGAACTAAGGATTAGATCATTATTCCATGATGTTGAAATTAAAGGATCTTCATAAATCTAACCTTAGATCTTGGAAGTACGAATTGCAAAAGAAGCTCTTTCGCTCGCGTATGTCAGAGGGTACATCTGTCGAGCACTAGGTGTCGTAGATGATTGCTGACATCAAACAGCTAGGTTAGCTGGGCATTACCTACGAGGCCAAGACTTCCATAGATTTGATCTTACAGTCTCTGCTCAAATGCTGAGGCGAGTTCATCATGAACCAAGAGAAAACTCTTGGAGAGTTAATGGCTATGCTCAAGGAGGCAGAGCCAAGTCTTCCAAAAGGGCAAGAAGCGCAAGGCGCATCATTCTTCGACATCCCAGAAGGCCAAGGCTTGGTCGAAGGCTTCTGGGGGTGTGAAAAAAAAGGCAAAGGCAAAATCGTCACAGTCTTCTGGGAAGACAAATGACATATCCCAAGATGTCTACCTAAACTGTGGCAAACGGGGTCACTGGAAGCGTGACTGCCTTATGGACAAGGCATACATGAAGGAAGTGTAGGCGGGCAAGGCTCCGACTTCAGGTATGTTTGTTATTATAATAAACGTGTCCACTATTAGTTTTAAAAATTAGATTTTTGATACTGGATGTGGTATATACATATGTACTGATGTGCGGGATCTGCTGATTAGCAGAAGACTGGCTTCAGATGAGATTGACCAGTGAGTCAGAAACGGGACGAGAGTCGCTGTTTTGGCTTTGGGAACCTAAGTTTTGGAACTGCCCTTTGGGCATGTACTTAAATTAGGAAACTATTATAATGTACCTAGTTTGACTAGAAACATTATCTCTATCTCTAGTTTAACCCATTGTGGGTAAACCTTTATGTTCCATAACACTGGGTGTTTTGTTTATAAAGATGATATTGAGATATACATATTAGATGTGAATAACAGTATTTATATTTTGAATATAAGCGAATCTCAAACATATAACATGAAAAATAAAAGCTCAAACTGAGTAAATCTAATGAGACTTATTCATTGCATTGTTGTCTGGGACATATTAACAAGACTCATATATCCACTCTTTTGAAGAATGGATACTTGGACAGATTTGATCCTAAATCATATGACGTCTACGAATCTTGTTTATTAGGCAAAGTGTTTAAAACGCCTTTTAGCAGTAAAGGTGTACGTGCCACCGAGCTGTTAGCCCTCGTTCATAGTGACATAAGTGGGCCTATGTCTAGCTAGGCTAGAGGTGAATATGAATACTTCGTAACCTTTACGAATGTTGCATCGCGTTATGGTTATGTGTATCTTATGAAACACAAGTCGGAAACTTTTGATGAATTCAAAGAGTTTCGACACGAAGTAGAAAAACAGACCGGCAAAAGTATTAAAAATATTACGGTTGGATCGTGGTGTAGAATACTTAAACAATGAGTTTCAAGATTACTTGAAAGAGAATGGTATTCTTTCATAGTGGACTCCTCCCGGAACATCTCAATTAAGTGATGTGTCTGAACGGAGAAACCGAACTTTATTGGACATGGTAATGTTAATAATGAGTCGCACTGAGCTACCAATTTCCTTCACGGGATACGCATTGAACAGTGCAATACTTATTTTGAATAAGGTTCCGATAAAGTCTGTTGAAAGACTCCATATGAAATATGGACAGGAAAGAAACTGGGTTTCTCATTCCTGAAGATTTAGGGATGTTGAGTATATTAAACGTTTGGATGGTACCAAACTAGAACCCAAATCGGATAAGTGCTTATTTGTAATTGGTTATCCTAGGGAAACCAGTGAATATTACTTATATAACCCACAAGAGAACAATGTATTTGTTGCTCTCCATGCGGTTTTCCTAGAAAAGGAATTCCTATATACAGTGGTAAGTGGGAGGAAAGTAAAACGCGATGAAAATCGGAGTGATACTATTCATAGCACCAAATTCCTTACGGAACATGAATAGCTCATCAGGGATGAGACTGTTCCATAATCTTCAAATACACAAGAACCGCGTAAGTTGGAGAGAGTCAGGAAATAACCTGAGAGGTATGGGTTTCTGATCTCACCTCGTGTGGATGTTAATCTTACTGAAGATAACAAAACTGACTACGTATGAGGAAGTGATACAAGGTATCGACTCCACTTTATGGCAAGAGGCCATGATGTCCGAAATGGATTCCATGTATACCAACCAAGTTTGGACACTAGTTGATGTACCAGAAGGCATTGTGCCTATTGGTAGCAAATGGGTCTTCATGGTGAAGAAAAAACATGGATGGCAACATACAAAAGTACAAAGCTAGGCTTGTATCAAAAGGGTATCGTCATCAACATGGTGTTGATTACGACGAAACCTTTTACCCTTTGCCATGTTTAAATCCATTCGGACAATGCTTGCTAAAGCTGCATATTTTGATTATGAAATGTGGTAGTTGGACGTCAAAACCACTTTCCTTAACGAAAACATTTTAGAGGATATTTTATATAACAGCCTGACGGTTTTGTCATGCCAAAACATGTAAACTAGGTTTGCAAGTTAAATCGATCCATTTATGGATTGAAGCAAGCATTGTGTTCTTGGAACCAACGTTTTGATGAGATCATAATGGTATATGGTTTCATTCAAAATGATGATGATTCTTGTGTATATAAGAAGGTTAGTGGGAGCGCACTGACAATGATTGTCCTATACGTTGATGATGTATTGCTTCTTAGCAATGACATTCCCATATTTAAATCGGTGAAAGCTTGGCTTTCATTAAAATTCTCCATGAAAAACTTGGGAGAGGCAACCTTTATTCTAGGAATAAGGATCTACTGGGATAGATCTAAAGGTTGTTGACACTTTCCGAGAACTCGTACATCGACAAACATGTACGCGACCTGGTGTCTCATATGCTTTGAGCATCTGCAGTCACTATCAGGCCGATCCAGGTGATGGTTACTGGATTGATGTTAAGAACATCCTTGAGTATCTTAGATGAACTAAGGATGCCTTTTATTATATGGAGATAGAGAACTTAAGGTGACTGGGTTCACAGATGCAAGTTTCCAAACCGATAAAGATGATTGTAAGTCGCAATAAGGGTACCTATTTGTTTGAACAACGGAACAGTGAGCTGGAAATCTTCCAAACAAGATACTGTTGCCGATTTAACAACAAAGAGGAATATGTTGCTGCGGTTGAGGCAGCAAAAGAAGTATTTTGGATCTATAAAATTCCTAATTAGATTATGAGTAGTTTTGTTAGCAGCTGAGCTAGGCTACAGCACAGGCTAAGGAATTACGGTCTCATCATTGATCCAAGTATGTACTTCGATGATTTCATCTAATCCGTGAGATCATACATCATGGCGATGTCAAGATCAAAAGATCGTTTCAGATGATAACCTTGCATATCCGCTGACGAAAGCGATATCTCAGCATAAGTACGAGTGAACCGTACATAGTTCAGGTGTTAGACACTTGAGTGATTGGCTACAGGCCAAGTGGGAGATTGTTGGACAATTATAACCCATAGCATCACTATTTTGTAAAGGACATGGTGTTCTTGTACAAAATTAACTATGTGACAAAGGAAATTACCTTTTATCATTTTGTAATTAGATTACCTGGATATATAAATGATAAAAGTCCTTATGATTAGTTCCGGATTAATAAGATATGAGACAGTATTAATCCACGAAAGATTTAATCATTAAATGTCCATAGTCGTAGTATTATCGAGACTGGACATCGATAATGCGGAATAGACTAGTATTACATTTGTGCGCGTTATGGAAGCTTAACGACATAGTTCTCATATATTTAAGTATTGGATACTTATGCAAGTGTAATAGGAGGTTCTGTTAGCCATTGGACCGGGAACAACTTCGCTCTGGATAGACCCATCGGAATCCATTGGTAGTATGACTATGTGTCTATGGGAATCTGAATCAGGGTAGGTGTATATGGTCTTAACCTGAGACTTGCATCGCTAATACTTGCAACAATCAGTACACTTTGGTTTTGGTCATTCGGGGCTTTAACAGGTTCTGTGTACCCCTCTTCTGGGTATACTGAGAATCGTAGTGTGTTGGGTTTGATATCAAAATGGAAGTATCACTTCAGTCATACGGAGATGTGATCACGCAGGGATACAGAACTGGTACTCTTAAATGCTGCAGCTATCGGAATAGTATGACAATGTCATGATTATCCGATTAAAGAGACTAGTTGCTAGTGATCTGATATATGCTTCGTATGAGGCAGACACAATTCCAGCCTCAGGCCTAGCATGTGACATCCGATACTGGATCGCAATACGCAATACTTCGTATACTACGCCTGATAAATATTGTATATTCTTCGTTGAATATTTCTAGAGAATTGGGTAGGCACGGTACTTTGCTAGAAGCCAACCATGTCTGGTAAATCGGTAAGAACGTGGTACCGGGTACGCACGTTTTTGGATAGTCTGATGACCGTATTTACAGCCAACATATTCATGAATCTCTTGGGTCGCTCCCCAAAAATTCACCGATGACATTTGACTCGAACAGAATTAATCTATGATTAATTATAAGAGAGAAAATTAATCTGGGATTAATTAGGGCAAGAATTAATCTGGGATTAATTATCAGTGAAAGATTTAATCTAGGATTAATTGCGTCGAGAATTTATCTGGGATTAAATTCGTCGAAAGGAGAGAACGCGATTAATTTGGAATTAATCGGCAAAATGAATTTAATAGTGAAATTAGATTTTACTATTTAATTTATTTAATTGGACTAAAATAATATATTATATATATTAATTGAAATTGGATTTCACTGTGGAATTAAATTGGATTTTAATTCTAGCGAACGAATTAATTTGGAATTAATTCACGAGCGACTTTCGTAATAATTTTGCTAGGCATTATTATTTAATTAAATTAGATTTAATTACGTCGCAACGGAAAATTCATTTAATCGGATTAAACGAACCAGGCCCAAAGTGTGTTGTTTAAGCCAACCAAATTTTAAATTTAAAGTGGTGGGACCCACTTTATATTTCCATCATGTTTTGACATGTGATGGAAGTGGTTGGGCAATTAATGCAAAGTCTTTCACAACAAATAAACACTTAAGTAAAGCTTTGGAAGTCAACTTAAGTGATAAGTTTTGAAAACACAAAAATCAACTATTCTCTCTTCTCCCTCACAAAATGCCGAGCACTCATCTCTCCTTCCATGGATTTTTGTTGTAAAATTTCAACAAACTAGCACTTCAAGGAGTTGATTAAGGTGATAGGGAAACTCACCCAAGTGTTAGAAACACTCTACAAAGCTTGGAGCTTCATCTACATCTCTTGAAATTTTTGAAATCTCAACCGATCAAAGTAAGTAATTTCCGTATTTATTCACACACAAATCATCTTAGCGATCTTGTGGCATGTGTAGGACACTAACAGTTACACCAACCAAAGTCACCACAAATGAAGAACTCAAGAATAATTCTAGGAGTTACAAGTGTGGTCATAACACTCTAGAATGACAACAAGTCATCAAATGACAAAATTGAACTAATATTACACTAATATCATTCAATTTAACTTCACACATGCATCTAGCCTCCAAATCCATCCTCTAAATCAAAAAGCCTCAAAAATATAAGAAAGGAAGAAACCCTACAACTTGTCTGGATGCTCAAGAACTAGAAAAAAGTTTTCTAAGTTTAAGAGTTATGAAGATTACCTCTAAATCACCTAATTTCCTTAAACTTTTTCTTGATTTCTTCACTTTTTCCTTTATTCTTCAAGAAAAATTTTGGGAATTTTCTTCTTGAGAGGATTCGACCATGGCTTCCTTGTTAAAGGAAAAACAAAATTTTTCAACTTAAAAATTGGCCATGACCAACTTAAGGGGGGCAAAATGGTCATTTGGTCATTTTAATCAAATTAAATAATAATAAGCTTTAAGTTAACAAATCCAATTTGTAAACTTTAAGCTTAATAGAATCATGCCACATGTAACCAAATCTTATATCAAATACAAATATATATTAATTATTAATTGACCGAAATGTCCCTAATGCATGTATTTTCGTTTAACTGTTTAAACGATTTGAATTAACTTATTTAACCTGGTGAAGTATTATGAATAATCTATATTATTCATAATGTGTTGTCCAAGTGCTCAAAGAGTACACTTCATATTGTCGGACTCTCTAAGTTTAGTTTTATCCGTCACGGAAACCAATTTTGTTTCCATAATTCACCCACTCATGAATTATGACGACCACAGATAATCTTGCTAAACTAAGCAAGTTGAGGTCATTGCATACGTATAATCCCTTCGTCACAGGCTATCAATATTATATCGGGGATATAGATAATAACGTCAAATCCCTAAGGTATAATATAGTCGACTTTCAAATTTACGATCTCTAAATAACATACGGAACTTACTTCCAAAGTATACCACGGTATGGATTTACTAGATCGCAAATAAATTCAAGATACATATGCCCTGTACACAGGACTGACGGATTCTATCTGATACTCACAAGATATCATGAGCATCAGTCCACACCCAACGAACATGCGGAGGTCTGATCTAAATAGATCAGTGACGTGACTACCATCAAAGTGTGAAGGATATCTCATATATCCACAGTGGTATCTCAAGTCAAAGAACCACTATGTTACTTGACTCGAGAAGATTCCTATTGACGTTGGTATACCATTTATTAAGAAATCTTCGGTGATTCTTTCAGTGTTTATCAAATAAACACCTACACTTCTATACGAGTCTCCCAAGACTCATGGTTCAATTGGATAAACCATCGGACCAAGTCTTGATATACGACATGTACTGATCTCAATGGATTTTACTAACCGACCCGTGTCAATAAATCTTGACCAGGAACTTTATTTGATAATATAATTCTAGTAGTGACACTTCCCAATATCAATTATAAATTACTAAACCATATTTAGTTTCAATCTAATCATAATTAGATCAAATATGTATATAAAAACAAGAAGTATTACCATAAATAAGTAATATTACGGAAAAATGAATTGTTCGTATTCATGAATCGGACATAAATATGATCCGGATTGGCACTCCGAGCACCAACCCTAACACAACCATCTTCTCCAAAACTGTACGAGGACACTATTAATATCCTCAGTTAACATGAAAAGGACATTCGTTGACATCAGGGCTTTCTTTTGGTCCAAATGTCTCGTATAGACTGCCGTGTACACTCCAGATGACAAAGCGTGGCTGTAGCATGGGCTAAATTCCAGATTTCGTTGAAAAGTCAGCCGACACAATCTCCAAACGATAGGTTAAAATATTTTCTCCCTATTACTAACCATGTTTACGATTTCAAGCTCGCAGAAAATGTCATACGACATGGTTGAAGACCTGGACCTTTATCTGGTCGAGACGACATTAAAGACTCACCCGGACCTTCATCATGTCTGGTCGACTGGAGATTTTCCTGGACCTTCATCTAATCTAGTCAATAGGAACATTCCACATGACTAATGTTGAGTCAAGTTGAAGACATGGACCTTCATCTGGTATATAGACATAAAAGACTCCTCTGGATCTTCTTCAGGTCCAGTCGGCTGGAGATTATTCTGGACCTTCATTTGGTCTAGTCGACAAGAACATTCCCCACGACTCTCGTCAAGTCAGGTTGAAGACCTGGACCTTCATTTGGTCCATACGGCATATAAGACTCTTCTGGACCTTCTTCAGGTATAGTCGACTAGAGATTATCATGGACCTTCATCTAGTCCAATCGACATGAACATTCCATATGACTCATGTCGAGTCAATTTGAAGACCTAGACCTTCTTCTGGTCTAGACGACATGGAAGCTCCCATTGACCTTCTTCAGGTCCAATCGGCTGGAGATTATCCTAGTCCTTCATCTGGTCCAATCGACGGGAACATTCCCCACGAATCACGTCGAGTCAATTTGAAGACTTGGACCTTCATCTAGTCTAGACGACATAGAAGACTCTAATGGACTTTCTTCAGGTCTAATCGGCTGGAGACTATCCTAGACCTTCATCTGGTCCGATCGAAAGGAACATTCCTATGAATTATGTCGAGTAAAGTTGAAGACCTGAACCTTCATCTGGTCTAGACGACATAAAAGACTCTCCTGGACTATCTTCAGGTTCAGTTGGCTGGAGATTATCCTGTCCATTCATCTGGTCCAAGCCATGGGAACACTTTCATTGACTCTTGTCGAGTCAAGTTGAAGATTTAAAATTCATCTAGTCCATACTACGTAGAAGACTTCCCTGGACCTTCTTCAAGTTCAATCGACTGGAGATTATCTGTGACCTTCATCAGGTCAGATCAATTCCTTTTCTTCATCTGGTCCATCCAATCAAAGACTCTCCCGGACAATCATCAAGTTTGGTCGACTGTGGATTATCTCAGATATGTATTTGACATGATATGACCTTCGTCTGGTCCAAGTGATATCAACGTCTAGGTACTCTCAATCAAATCCCGGAAGACACACTCATGGAATACTTTCCAAGCCAATGACTCATTGACTTAGAGAGTAGAAGACAAACTATACAGGCCGAATTTAGGCTAATGACCCAATGTCTTTACATCTCAGGCCCACGTATCAGACAAATCCCAATTAAACAGGGCGACTAGCAACCCTCAATCTGTGCACGTGATCCCTCCACGGGGCCCATGAGGTCATACACCTCAGGGGAAGAAGCTCGTACGGCCTATAGGCTTCTAAGAGCCCATACGACTTATAAGGATTTCAACGAGACCCGAATCATGTTTGTTGTTGTTCCACTCGACAATATCGGGCCGGTCTACGCCCTGGTCCTTCCTTAATATGGAAACTGGGTCTTTGGATTATGACGAACTACCTACAAATACAATAGTATAGGATTACAACTTATCCTAAATATTTAGGCACTCCTAATACAATCCCAACTCTAACTATCCTCTTCTAAAATGATTGGAACTCAATTATTCCAATGAGTCCTAATCCAACTCGAATGCTACTTCACAACCTATAAAAGGAGATGGGTCCAAAGGTTTGATTCATTCAAGCTTTGGCTCTCACGTTCAAGTTCCCAGAGCGTATATCACCTTTTAAACACCAACCCACTGCCCTCACGACAATCACCATGCGAAGGTCAATGTAGCCCTAAACCTTGCTCTTCTCCTCATTTCGCTCGTCTACTTAACCGACTTGAGCGTCGAAGTGTCTACGGTATCCACCACACTGATGGGTAGATACTATACGCTCACTTTATCTTTGTATTGCAGGATCGCAGGTGCCTCAAAATATAAATTCTTGATTGTAAATCGAATGCGAAATTCAGCGTCTACAACAAGTAAAATGAAATAATGCTTCAGTTTGAAGAGTTGGATTTAGAATAAAATTGACTTTGAATTCGCAATGTATCTTTTAAATGTTTTCAGCCATTCAACATCAATTGCACAGATCATCATTATTACATAGATCAAGTAAAGCTTCGCTCGATTAAATGATGATTATCGTGAAACCTACCATGTATTACATGATGATCATAACTTAATGTTACTTACCTCCTCAGATTTGTAGATAAGCCTTTCTTGTCAACATCCTAAAATTTGAACCATAAAAATTATTGTATTAGGAAATATCAATATTGGAACTAATACAGAAATTATTAACATTGGATCTTTATTTTGCTATAATATCTTACCATAGGAAATGAAATTTTCTTAGAAGATATTTTGGTTAACAGATGCTGGTAACACGGTTATACGCTACAGAAGTACGGTTCGGACGAAATTGTAATTTTATAATTTTTAAATTTATCGAATAAATTATTTGATATCATATATTTATAATTTATTCATATTTCATCTAAACAAATTATTCGATATCATATAATGACATAATTCATTATGAAAACATTATGAAATTTTTACGGAAACGATTTTCCGTAAAATAACATAAAACGCGTTTTTAGTCAAACCAACCAACCGAGATCACACGGGGGCTGCCCAGTCCAGCTTTAATAGTATTTGGGCAGCCGTTACCCGGTAAGTTCAAAACTCACCTTGATAATGTCATTTTTACTTATTTTCACTTCGAAACATTTTTCAAAAATTTTCCTAACTCCCAATACACATCCAAATGACATATTTTTCATCACAAAATTTTCAGAATTTCCAAGTCTAAAATATTGAGCAAAATTATCATTTTTCAAGCTTTAAATTCAATACTCACAAGATTAATCAAATTAATCTTACACCAATTAAGTCCCACCATCATGAAATATCTCTAGAACAATTCTAAGTTATTTTAAAGTGGCTTAACAACTCTAGAATGACAATTAAGTTGTCCAACAATAAATTGAACTCAAATCATATTAATCTAGCTCAAAGTAAGCTCACACATTCATCTAGCCACTTAATCAAGCATAAAGCCCCCAAAATTAGACACTAAAAAAACCCTACAACAATTGTAGAAATTCAAGAACAAGAAAATAAATTTTCTAAGATAAAGGAAATAAAGATTACCCCATAAATCCATAAACTTTGTTCTTGATTTGAAGGCTTTCACTCTCTAAAAATCATTTTTGGAAGAACAATGGCTTTCTTTTGTTCAACAACAACCACCACAAAAAATAAAACAATTTCCCTTTTAAATGGCCAAAGTGGCGTGAAAGGGATGGTATTTTTAGTCATTTGTTTTTTCAATTTTAATTAAATAAAAAGGTTTGGTAAAAAGGTGTGACACATAACAAATTATTTTTCATATATTACAACTAATATAAATTAAATAATTAGCCAATATTTTACACGTGTAAATTATAATAATAATTCAATTCATTAATTGAATCAACCATTACTAACTTAACAAATGTCAAGCTACCATTTGCTAATTAATGTGTATCTAATCTAATTATGTATTAAATACAAATACCCATTAAACAATAACCAAAATACCCCAGCATGTGTATTTTTATTTATCGATTAAACGATTCGAATTAACTAGCTTAATCTGATAAAATATTATGAATAATCAGTATTATTCATAATATGTTGCCCAAGTGCTCAACAAGTACACTTCATATCGTGGGACTCTCTAAGTTTAGGTATATCCATCACGGAATCCAATTTCATGTACATAATTCACCCACTCATAAATTATGACGATTACGGATAGTCTCATTGAACTATGTAGTCGAGATCATCACATACGTATAATCCCTCTGTCACAGGCTATCCATATTATACCGGAGATATAAATGGGAACGTCAAATCCCTAAGGTATAATATAGTCTACTTATAAATTTACGATCTCTAATAACATTGGAAAATCGCTTCTGTAATGTACCATAACCATGGATTTAATAGATCACAAACACTTGCAGGATACTTATGCCCTGTACATAAGACTGATGAATTCTATCTGATACACAACGGATATCATGAGCATCAGTCTACACCCAATGAACAGGCGGAGGTCTGACCTTATTAGGTCGGTGATGTGATTACTATCAAAGTGTATAGGATAACTCATTTATCCACCGTGGTATCTCAAGTCAAATGATCACTATGTTACTCGACTCGAGAAGATTCCTATTGACGTTGGTGTACCATCTATCAGGAAATCTTCAATGATTCGTTCAGTATTTATCGAATAAACACCTATATGTCTATATGAGTTTCTGAATACTAATGATTCACAAGGATAAACCATCAGACCAAGTCTCGATATACGACATGTACTGGTCTCAGCGGATTTTACTAACCGACCCGTGTTAGTAAATCTTAACCAGGAACTTTATTTGAGAATATACAACTTATGGTGATACTTCCCAATGTCCATTACAAACTACATTGTAATTGTACACTACGTTGTAAATCATCGGGTCTTTGTCTAATATATATATCACTAAATCGGATTTAGTTTCAATCCAATCGAAATTAGAACAAATATATATATAAAAGACAATAGGTGCTACCATTAATACGTAATATTATAGAAAAAAGAATTATTCGTGTTCATGAACCGAACATAAAAAAAATCTGGATTGGCGCTCCGAACACAAACCCTAACAACTTCTTGAGCTTCCTTACTCTTGCACGACCCAACCCAGTGTTGAGAAGAGAAACAACTTACTTAACCTAGAAATAGCTTCTCCAGTTTCTACCATTCAATTAATATACTCAACTTGATCTTGGGGCTGAATTAATAGGGGAAGAGATTAAATCTTTATTATGGCTAATAGGTTTAATAAGATGGCACAATTAGTTGCATGCAATAAAATTGATGATGCTAGTAACATTGCTGATTTATTATTTAGAGAGATAGTGTGACTCCATGCGATCCTTAGAAGTATTGTATTCCTTAGTCATTTTTTGAAAGTTTTATGGGGTAAATCAGGGATAAAATTTTTATACTCTCCTACTTGTCACCCATAAACAGATGGTCAAACAGAAGTGGTTAATATAACCTTAACTCAACTTTTACACACTATTATCACTAAGAATCTGACGTTATGAGAGGAATGTTTGTCATTCATATAATTTGCATATAATAGATGCATAAATTCTTTAACTAGTTACTAGCCTTTAATTATTGTTTATGGTTCTAACCCGCTAATTCCTTTGGATTTGTTGTTGGGATATATGCCTTAGAGCTTCATGTAATATAAACGGTATTATATTTTATGAAATAAAATGATGCATTATTCATTTATCAAAGTGTTTATTTTAATATCGCATATTGTGAAGTGTCATACACAAGAGGATTTAAGTCTGAAGTTAGTAATATTAAATAGTCCATAGAGAGCAAACAAAGCGGGTACTTTGTTTGTGGTTTATCTATAGCTGCGGTCCATTCTATAATTGTATGGCGACCTTGATCCGGGATCGTCCATATGGAGACATGAGAATGGAGGCACCTTGTATGATGTGATCATATAAGACTGGACCTAGATAGAAATGACTTTCTTATAATATCCGTTAAATAAAGAAATTCATTTTGATCTACTAGATGGTCATATATGGATTGATTTTAATCTTGAGTGTTCTACGAACTCCTGCATGGCAGGCTATGTCCTTTGATTTAGAAAGGTGAGGTTGGTGTAGCAATCCCGACCAATAGCTATGTTCTTTGGGGACATGGTTTGGTGTATAGCTTGGGACGTTTTACATGGATATGGAGTTCACTCCTTGCAAGAAGTAGGATAGTATCTTCGATAATTGAACAGTTAGATCGATCAAGTCTTTCTATTACGAATAGAAAGATTAAAATTCATAATGGTTATGAATAAATCGTTCATTAGAGAATCAATGGTACTTAAGGTAAAAATAATTAGAGGGGTATAGATGACATTATGACCTGGCTCTAATTACGAGATACTCGTGAAAGGCCAATCCATATGTAATGGCTATATCGATGGATATCGACGTAGTTCGGCTTAATTTATCTATATGCGGTAACGAGAGTGCAGCTTTGGGTTCTTAGTGGAATAATTCGGAGTTAATAATTTAGAATATTTAATTAAGAGCTTAATTAATATTCTGGGATTATTGGAGCTCGGAACCGTAGGTCCATTTGGTCCCCGTGCTAGCTCGATATACTGTAGCAGATTAAATATATTGGATAGTCCAATTATATACTCACATATGTAAATATTATTAATATGATTAATAATATTATTTTGTCACACTTTAAACTATATGTTAAATTGAATATACAGTTTTTATAATTATATGATAATTAAACACATGTTATTAAATTATATATGATATAATTTAATAAAGGTTAAATTTGGTATTTCCAAATTTGGATTTTGGAAATCCTTGGCTTTATTTTGGAAGTTACACCTTTTAAAATGTGATAACTTTTTAATCTTGTAATATCTTTTTAATTATGGTAATTAAAAATTTTATGTTACAAAATTTTAAAAGATAAGGAGGGGTGGCCAAATTCTCTAAGTGGGGAAAGAGAAGAGTTTTGTTAATTTTGGAAATTAATAACCATAAGTATAAAAAGAAAAATATTTTTTTCTCTTTGCCTAAGCCTTTCATTCAAACCCTCGCCACCTTTCTTGTTCTTCAAACTTTCTCAAGTGTTGAGAAAAACAAAAGTAAGAACAAAAGAAAAAATTAAAAAGAAAAGCTTGTGTGACTTTAATCTCTAAAGTGTTTAGGGATTAGTTTTGTGAGTCTAGCCCACACTAGTTTCTGTTGGTGACGAGATATAGCACGGAAGGCTATTTGGTGTCGAACCAAATTCTTCATCTTCATCTTCCAAACACATCACACGATAGTGAGCAATTTTTCTGCTTACTACTGCACTTCCAATGAGTGTTTCGGGGACTCGGTTTGATTTTTTTTCAATCCATAATTTTTAGAGAACATTAAGGGGTGTTTTGGGGCTATGTTGGGGCTGATTTTTACAGAAAAAGCAAATCTGAAATTGGAAGGGAACTGAACCAAATAAGGGCTGATTTGGGCAGTGAGCTGGGTGCGTTTCGGGTCCAAAACAGTCCAAATTTCCACTGGTATTCGAGGGCTGCTCAGGGGCTATTTTGGGGCTGAAATTTTATCCAAAACAGTAGCAAAGTTTTAGTGGTGGAGGTAGTCAGATTCAACCTTAAGAATAGAAGGGCAGAAAAAAATTTCTAGTCCGATCCCGGGTGCCTAACGTGTTTCCGTTGTGTTAGGAAAGTGGTTCCTACATTTGTTACCCTCACATATTGATGAGCGATGGGGATTGGATAGAAAGAAAAAGATAGAGTTGGTTAAGTCGATACATGAGAAGACACATGAGCATATTGAAAGAAAGAATAAATAATATGCCTCTCATGCAAACAAAAATAGATAACATGTTGTGTTTGAGCCTGAAGATTGGGTGTGGCTACACATGTGCAATGAGAGATTTCCAACACAATGAAGATCTAAGTTACAACCAAAAGGAAATATACCATTTCAAGTCTTATAGTGCATCAATGACAATGCTTATAAATTGGATCTTCCGGGTGAGTATAGTATTTCTACAACCTTCAAGGTTTTTGATTTATCTCATTTTGATACAGGTTCAGATTCGAGATCAAATCATTTAGAGGGTAGTTATTTGGGTTTGCATTGCTCTTATTAATCTAAGGATTATTGTTTAAACACTTGGATCAAGTTGAAACTGTTTTGACCCTCTTCTTTATAGCTTATGATGGTGAAGTGGAATCAGAATAAGTCGTTTACTTAGTTTTATGAATCTTAATCATAATCAAATGATATTCTCACTAATGTATTTATTTTGTCTAGTAATCGGAATGAATTATTAATAAGTTATGAAAATGCCCTCAGTTAAGTTACATATAATTCATTAATTATTAATTTATTATGAACTATCATATTATTAATAATTAATATTGAATTAGTGATAAATTACTATTTAATAATAATAATTATTATTATTATTATTATTTATAGAGAATTATTAAAAAAAAAAAACAATCTACCATCACTTATTATTATTATCTATATATAAAAAAGTTAAACATTTTTAAGTCTCCCTATCGCGCCACGTAGCGACTCACTATTAAATAAGAAACCTATTATAATAAGAATATATTAAATTATAAAATTAAAATATCTCTAAAATTAGTTTTATTATTAAAAATTAAAATTAGAAACTTATAATAAAATAAAAACATAATCTCATATTAAAATAAGAAACCGATTAATTTAATACGTGCCATATTATCTCTACAATAATTTTTTATTATTAAATTATAAAATTAAAATATCTCTAAAATTAATTTTTTTATTTTAAAATTATATAATAAAAATAAAAAACTTATTGCGATATAAAAATAGAATCTCAAATTTATTATTAAATTATAATATTAAAATATCTTTATAAATTTTTATTATTAAATTCTATAATTAAAATAAGAAACCTATTATAATATAAAAATATAATATCTGATTAATATAAGAAACTTATTAACTTAATTAATTAATTAAAAATAAATAAGAAGCCTGTTATAAAATAAAAACACAATCCCTTATTAAAATAAGAAACCTATTAATTTAATATGTGACACATAATCTCTACAATTAATTTTTTATTATATAATTATAAATTAAAATCTCTCTAAAAATAATTTTTATTTTAAAATTATAAAATTAAAATAATAATAATTTAACTAAGAAACCTATTACAATATAAAAATAAAATATTATATTTATTATAAAATTATAAAATTATAAAATTAAAATATCTTTATAATTTTTTATTATTAAATTATAAAATTAAAATAAGAGACCTATTACAATATAAATACACAATCTTCTAATAAAATAAGAAACATATTAATTTAATTAATTAATAATGTAATTTCTTATTATTAAATTATAAAAAAAGTCCCATTAAAAAATAAAACATATGTGGTTGTTAATCGCTATAATTAATTTTTTTATTACATATTATAATAAAAAGATATAATGTAATCTCCTATTAAAAAAAAATGTGACACATAATCTCTACAATTACTTTTTTATTAGTAACTTATAAGTTTAAAATAAAAAACTTATTACAATATTAAAACATAATATTCTACAAAAAAAAAATAGATATAAATAGCAGTCGTACACAAAAACTAGCTAATTTTTTAGTTTTTGGATTTATTGTTATTTTTTATTTTACTTTAAATTATTTCGAAAAGTTTTACATGAATTTTTTATTATTTATTGTGCTTCATGATAGAGATTCTGATTATTAGCTCTTGCACAGTAATGATCATGATTTCAAGTTCGATAAGAAAATTTAAGCTTAAATTGAATAAATTACATTAAATTTCATTGGAATTCATCTAAAAGAAAATTAAATATTTTTAAAATTATTTATAACTAGGAATATGTTTTCAAATGAGAGAGTAAGACGAGAGAGAAACTCTAATGTGAATTAGAAACACTGCTTGAGAATTGATAAATGAACAAATGAGACATAAATATTAAGTGTAATTAAACCAATTAGATCCGAATCATTTAGACCTAAAATCTTATTAAGATTTTTTTATGATATGAAATTATAGTTAAAGATGTGTCCAACCCACATAAAGTGCGGACCTATACTGATTAAAGAGAAACTCCTAATTAACTTTGTATTTAATCATAAATTCCAAAAATTTATCCATATTTAATCCAAAACTAACTTTGATCTTTTTTTCCTTTCCTTATTTTACCCTTATTTACAAATTTACTTTCACTCAGTTTGGACCACACGTGAACATGAGACAACTCTAAATTTATTAATTATTATGCAAAACGACGTCGTTTTGGAGTATCATAAACTACGTCGTTTTGCATATTAAACCTAAGTTAATTAGGGTTCATTTTGTAATCATTCTTCGGTCTTCACTTCAGTTCACCGAGCCCAGCCGAGACAGAGAGAGACTTTATCTTCAACCACAACCAATCTTCAAATCTTCATTCATAATTGCTCTTCACTCCCCATCAAATCTGTCCTCACTCCTCGCGTATGCAACCAATCTTCAAATCCTCACGTTTTCTTCAAAACAACTCCATTCCCGATTTATTTCCCATGAACTAGGAAGTAATTCAAGGGGGAAATTGATGAGTGGTAATTATATCACTATTTCTCACTCATTTAACCTAATATTTTGTATAGTTTCTTGAGTCTTATGAACGTTTTGATGTATTTTAGTTTATTTTACAGATAAAATAAAATTGGGACTTAATGGAATAATTTAGGACGAAATGTGGGTCAAATAAGGGCAAAAGCTGGACTTGACATTTTGATTTTGGAGATTGGAAACTTAAAAGGGCGTCCTAACGAAGTACAGTTTCAGAAATTCTAATTTTGCGCAATTATCGTATGTTGACCATAACGTCTTACTCCGATATTGGATTGAGGTGATTCAAGTTCCAGATTAAAGAAGACGCAAAGATCTACAACTTTGAAGAAAAAATTAATTCCGAATTCTGAAGATTTCATGACCGAAATGGATGAAATATATGGAAGTGTGTTATGTGTAATTATTAAAATCATTTTCAAAATAAATAAATAAATAAAAATTGTCAAACTTCTACCAAACATGCTTGCATGTTTGGTGGAGGATTTGGTGCCATGTTTGATGTCATGTTTAGTGCCATGTTTGGTGGAGCAATTGTTGGAGAAATTGGTGGAAGCCTTTAGATTTTCCTATAAATACCAAGCCATTTCATTTTTAATTCTCATGCTTTCCTTATGTTTTTGTAAGGAATTTAAGGATTGCATCTTGTTTGTTTAATTTTTGTAATTTAATTTATGTAATTTTATTTTTAGTAATAATAGTTGTTTCTTTTCTTTTCTTTTCTTTTATGTTTAGTAGTTAGATTTCCGCTAGGGATGAGTGAAGCTTTTATTATTTTAATTTAGATTAATCTCCCTTAATTATAATATGGAAATTATAATTCAAATTAAAAGGATTACTGCCTTAATGGCTGGTTTTATTTATTTGACATAATGTGACACCGCCTATATGTTCGGTCTTTATGTGACAGATGATTACTGCCTTAATGGTTGGTTTATGGACAAATAATGATACCGCTTTTATGGTCGGTCGGACAGACTTAATTAAAATCTGACTTAATGAGAATACCGCCTATATGGCCGGTTGGTAATATCACTAATAAATTTTATATTATAGTATGAGAGATTTCTAAATTAGAATTAGTAAAGGTGGATCCCCCAACCCCCATCATTTTATTTTTATTCTAGGGAAGTGATGAAACACAATATCCACACACTTAATAATTGATTTTCTTTTTATAGGTAATTCTTTAGTTTGTTTATTGAGTCTTAAGCTTAATGCTTCTTGTTAACTGGCCATTAATAAGATTGATTTGGTAAATTTAAAATGAACTTGGAAAAGGGATTTTAGGTTTCAGCCTTAGATTCAATAGCTCACGATCTTTCTTAAGGATATATAACCCTTTAATAGATTTCCTTACAGGATAGGAATATACCTGTCGGGCGGGGGTAGCCACAATTGGAACTTGACCTTAATGAATTCAGGTAAATTGGTTAACATAGGAATATGATTAATTGGGTTATACTGGGTATTTGCGTCTGACCGTCGGAAGAGGCTTTTGCATATCTTCGTGTTCCAGGTTAGCAAACTGATTTATTACACTTATATAAGAGAATCAATTCATCATTAGAATAAATATTGTATGGAATCACAACCCTAGATCTTTGTGTCTTTTGTTTATTTTCCTTAGTATTTTCTTTTGTATTTTTATTTCTTTATTTATTCAGTAAATCCACATTCAACCAACCAATCAAGCGATCTTTCTCTTCTCCTTCAATTAGATACCTGTAAATTAATAGATTCAATAATTAATAACAACAGTAGGAATTAAGTCCTCGTGGGATCGATATTCTTATACTACTTGAACGATACGTGCGCTTGCGTTATACGCGTGTAATTACGCTGGTCAGAAATTGAAGAAACTAAGTTCCCTTCTTCATTTTCTTGTTTATCGTTCCTTCAAAATTAAGGATTTGGTTTTGTTCAAAATCTAAATTGTTCATTTTGTTGATAGTGTTGAATGTTGACAATAATTGTTCAAAATCTAAATTGTATTTCTTCATTTTATTTCGTATATGTTTGTTAATTGTTTACGATGAAAAACATCATAAATAGAATATGGGATGATAAATTATTGGTGGGAGAATCATGAAATGTTTTTCATAATACCAAAACTTAAACCTAGGGCATTGAGGTTGCAGTGTTTTAAAATGAGGTTGCAGCATCACATGAGATAGTGTGTTCATAAAATCACTACTTTGCATCACATGAGATAGTTTATTTGTTGGTCGATGAAGTAAATAATATCATCATGTTCATAAAATCTTCATTTGGTTGGAGGATGAGATAGTGTGTTTTGGAGATATGGTAGAGATAATGAGAGCAGTGTTTGAAAATACAATAAGGCTGTAACATCCCCAATCCGGGGATATTACCGGCAGATGATAGATTTCCACTATCACCTAAACCTATGACTGAAACCAAAAATCAATCATACATTCAAACATCCTCTCATCAAAATAGAATAATTATGTGAAACATTAAACATGACACGTACACAACCCAGATGCTTTACAACCACACATATTTATATAGGTTATACATCACAGAAACTCAAAAGAACTACATTCTATATGAATGTAGATACAACATAATGAACCCATAAAACTAGTGACTTCAGTTCTGCTTCTGTCCCTGATCCATGTCTCCCAAAATACAGCATTGGCTCACCAAAAGAAAAGTCCTGTAAATTCTGGAGAGTGGGGGGTGAGTCCTAAAGAACTCAGTGAGTGGAGCTATAAAACCAGAAAACAAACAGTATTAGAAATACTCATATTCAGCGTAATAACTTTCAGAATTCTTAAATCATAAACCAGAGTTTTCCTTTTCAAAACTTTTGAAAATCGATTAAAAAAACATCAGTATCATCATCAGAAATTTCATCGGTCAATCTGTACATAATCCTGTGGCCTTGAGGCGTCATACGCACAATCCCCCAAGCCATTAAACCAGACAACGGTGGTGCTATCAGTGCCACCAACCGATCTCTAAAATATCCAGATCTAAGGGCCTCGCTATCCCACTAGCCCAATACCCAGGATCTAGAGGCATATGTCATCTCTAGTCATGTATCTTATGTGCACACGTCTATATCTGATATCAATATCGATACCCATCAATGCCATGTCCATCAATCCTATATCTGTATCAATTTACATATGAGGTGGGTTTTCCCCCATGCCTCCAAAATTACAAAATCATACTTTGAAATCATTTTCATCATGAAAGCATTTATCTGAAATAAAGCTTTATCAAAAGCTTAAATCACATGTCTCAACTCAAGAGAAATCAATATTTCAATTAAATTCAAATGAATTGCAAAATTATATCCAAAATCAGATTCAAAAACTCTAAAATAAGTACTCTACTCACAATGGTAAGGCAAGTCGGGTGTGGTATGCGGCGTCGGTGACCTCCGAGTGGCTTGTCATTGATCTAATGCCAAAGAAACCGTTAGTTTTCCTTGTAATAAATGAGAAAAGTATGATCAAAGGTCGATGTTCATGCTTATGGTATGACTTATCATGTGGTTACACATCTATACAAAGCTCTTAGAGTGCCCCCCAAACGTCTTTGGATTAAACTGGAATAGTTTTTTAAAAAAAATTCTGGAACAGCGCCTAGCGTCGCGACGTGCATCCAAAATGAAACCAGTAACCATCCTCTGTTTCACGCGTTGCGACGCACGATCTTGGGCGTCGTGATAAGAGGCAGTTTCCAAGACCCAGATTTTCAATTTCACTTCATACACCATTTTCTCAACACCACACAAGCTACAATCATAACAAATACACCACTTAGCATCAATTTCACTTTTAAAACCACCTCATAACCAAGTCATAACCATAACAAATATACAACATAACATCAATTACACCATCATACAACTATTTATAAACCCGAACTCCATTTCACATTTACGGATTTCAAAAATTGGGGGATTCCATAAATCTCCAATTCATTAACTCAAAACCATGTATTCATCCTTAAACTCAAGCCAATAACATTCTTCAAGCATCAAATCATCAAAACTTAGTAATTCAAGATTTGAGTTTTTACCTTTCTCACATTGAATCAAATTATTTCTTCACAAGTATAATTCCCTAAGTTCCCTTATCACACTTTCAAGCTTCCATGTGGCTTTAGAGCTCTAGAACTTGGTAGAAATGGTGGAAAAAAATTTTGGACTAAAGCTTGGAGGTTCTTTGCTAGAGAGAAGAAAAAATAATGAAGAAGAATGAAACGTGGGTGTGTGGGGAGCATTTGGTTCCTTCTATTTTTTTTTATACATAGTAATACATGTGGTGGACATTTGTTAACAAGACTTAACAAATGTCACCAAGCCTTGTTAACAATTGTCATAAGATTTAAGTATCAATAAGCATTTACTAACATAATGATATTAGTCCAACTATTATAACTCTTACCAGACCTTAATATATTAACTCAAATATTATAAACATTGTGACTAAAATCGGGTCTTTATGCCACCTCTAAATTCATTCGCTATTGTCCGGGAAAAATTGTATTCTCTATCACCACATTACCAATCCAATCAACTATGGGATTTGAGTCCTTACAGATTCTCCCCCCTTAAGATGATTCGTCCTTGAATCAAAATACTCAAATTATAAGGAACATACCTTTTGTAAATAAATAAGGATATTGTTCTTTCATTATAGCTTCTGGATCTCAGGTCGTCTCTTGACCCTTGTGGTGTTGCCAAACCACCTTAACTAAGGGAATCCAAGTAGATCGTAACTTCCTTGTCTCTCTACTCACTATTGCGACCGGTTGTTCCAAATAGGATAAATCATGACAGATATCAACTGTTTGAGGCTCTAAAACATGAGATTCATCGTATAAGTATTTATGTAGCATAGACACATGAAACACCAGATGTATTTTATCCATATTAGGTGGGAATGCTAACTCATATGCTCTACCTCCAACTCTGCGAAGTATTTGAAACGGCCCAATATATTTAGTGCTAAGCTTACCTTTCTTGCCAAATATCATAACTCCTTTAAAAGGAGATACATTTAAAAATACCAAATAACCTATTTGAAACTCCAAATCTTTTCTTCTGCGATCTGCATATCTTTTCTGGCGACTTTGAGCCGTTTTTATCCTTTCTCTAATCAACTTCACCTTTTCCACCGCATCTTGTACCAAATCAGGTCCAAGCAATTTTTGTTCTCATGTTTTGAACCATCCCACTGGTGACCTGCATTTCCGACTATATAAGGCTTCAAAAGGAGCCATTTGTATACTTGTCTGATAGCTATTGTTATAGGCAAACTCTATAAGTGGCAAATGTTGGTCCCAACTACCTTCAAAATCTATCACACAAGCTCGTAACATATCCTCCAAGGTTTGAATGGTTCGTTCTGATTATCCATCTCTTTGTTAGTGGAAGGATGTACTATGACGTAACTGAGAACCCAAGGCTTCTTGGAATGATTGCCAAAACTTAGATGTAAATTGAGAACCTCGATAAGAGATTATTGATACAGGTATTCTGTGTAATGACACTATCTTATCCAAATACAGCCTGTCATACTGAGCTGCTGAATAACTAGTCTTTACAGGCAGAAAGTGTGCACATTTCGTCAACCTGTCTACAATCACCCAAATGGAATCATACCCTTTTGAGGTATGAGGAATCCCAGTTAAAAAATCTATAGTAATCTTCTCCCGTTTCCATTCAAGGACATCCAAACTTTGAAGTTTCCCTACTGGTCTCTAATGCTCTGTTTTGACCTGTTGACAAGTAAGGCATTTAGCAACAAACTCCACTACATCATTTTTCATACCATCTCACCAATAGAGATCTTTTAGATTATGGTACATCTTTGTAATTTCAGGGTTCATAATATAGGATGAGGCATGAGCTTTTTCTAACAATGAGTTTCTCAACTTAGAAATTGGAGGAACAATAATTTTGCCTTTCTTTCTTAGGAGGTTTTCATTGTCTACATAATACTCCTCATCCACACCTTGCTTTACTTTATCTCTAATCTGTTGGATTTGGATGTCTATTTCCTGAGCAGTTCTAATATCATCCACCAGTGTAGATCTGACCTGAATCTGTGCCAGCAATGTTCCTTGATTTGTTACTTGAAAGCTTACTCCATCTGAAATACATTTCTGCATCTGTTTAGCTGGTTGCCACCTTTCAGTTGTCAAATGAGCTAAACTCCCCATAGATTTCATGCTTAAGGCATCAGCTACCACATTAGCCTTACCCGGATGATATTGAATTAAACAATCATAATCCTTCAATAACTCAATCCATCGCCTCTTCCTCAAATTAAGATCTTTTTGACTCATAATATACTTGAGACTTTTGTGGTCAGTAAAAATCTCAAACTTTTCACCATACAAGTAATGTCGCCATATCTTCAAGGCAAAAATTATTGCTGCCATCTCTAAGTCGTGGGTGGGATAATTCTGTTCATAAGGTTTTAGCTGCCTAGAAGCATAGGCAATAACTTTTCCTCATTGTATCAACATAGATCCCATTCCCACTCTAGAAGCATCATAGTACACCATAAACTCTCATGATCCTGATGGTAAAGCTAGAATAGGAATGGTAGTCAACCGTTGTTTAAGCTCCTGAAAACTTCTCTCACAAGCATATGACCACACATACTTTACATTTTCTACCTCTATCGAGTAAACGGAGCAGCTATTCTAGAGAATTTTTCCATGAATCTCCGATAGTATCCTGCTAACCCCAAGAAACTATGAATCTTTGTCACACTGGTGGGCCTGTGCCACTTTTGAATAGCTTCAATTTTCTGGGAATCTACACCAATTTCTTCTTTTGACACCACATGCCCCAGAAACACCACTCTGGACAACCAAAACTCACACTTAGAGAACTTAGCAAACAACTTGTGCTCTCTCAATGTCTGTAGCACCTAATGCAAGTGTTCCACGTGTTCCTGCTTACTCTATGAATACACCATGATATCATCAATGAAAACTATCACAAATCAATCCAAAAAGGGCCTGAATACCCTATTCATTAAATCCATAAAAGCTGCAGGGGCATTAGTCAAGCCAAACGACATTACCAAGAACTCGTAATGTCCATATCTAGTCTGGAAAACTTTCTTCGGTACATCATTTTCCTTAATCCTCAACTGATTATATCCCGACTGAAGATCTATTTTTGAGAAACAATGTGTTCCCTGAAGTTGATCAAACAAATCATTAATCCTCGGTAGTAGGTATTTATTCTTAATTGTCACCTTATTTAACTGTTGATAATCTATACAAAACCGAAATGTCCCATCTTTCTTCCTTACAAATAACACTAGGGCACCCCCACGGAGACACACTGGGACGAATGAACCCCTTATCCAGCAAATCTTGCAATTGTACCTTCAATTCCTTAAGTTCTGCAGGAGCCATCCTATATGGAGGAATCGATATGGGTTGCGTGCCTGAAATTATATCAATACAAAATTCGATCTCTCTATTCTATGGTAAGCTCGCAATTCATCAGAGAAAACATCAGGATACTCCTTTACCACAGGAATTTGATCAATACTATTTTCTTCCGCTCTACTATCCGTCACAAAAGCTAGGTATCCCACATTCTTCTTGCGAAGAAGCTTGTATGCTTGCATTACTAATATAAAATTATGGGGTACCACACTCCTATCTCTCTGATAAACACTAACTGGCCGATCAGGGGTATGCAAGGTGACAATCTTCTTCTGGCAATCAACCACCACATTATATATGGCTAACCAATTCATTCCCAAAATTACATCAAACCCCAATATGCTTAACACCACCAAATCAACATAATACGCATGCCCATCAATCTCAACTGAGCAAGCCTTCACTCTCTGTGTAACCTATGTGGGCTCTCATACTGGTGTAGTTATAACGAGGGGTGAGTCTAATGTCTCTATAATTCTACCCAAATAAGTCACAAAATATGGTTATATAAATGAATGAGTAGCTCCCGAATCAAATAATACTCTAGCATTTACTGAACTAACTGGCAATGTACCTGTAACAATGACATTAGATGCCTGAGCATCATGTGGTGTGAGGGTATAAACTCTACCTTGAGCCCTGCTAGTGAAGACATGTCCTCGATCACCCACTGGCTGTCATCTACCACATGTCGCATGTCCCCTCACTACCGATCTCTGTTCTCCTCCCATATTCCTATTTTGCTGAGGTTGGGGCACTGATGAAGTAGAACGGAAAAATGATAATTGCTATGCGGATACTGAGCAATCCCTTTTTAAATGACCCATCTATTCACATCGATAACAATTCCGACCCTCGAGACGACAAGCTCCTGAATGAGGTCGCCCACAGGTCACACATGGTGGGGTACCTCACCCTAATTGGGCTACCGATGGTGAAGAAACTGTACGAGACACAGTACTCTGTATAGGTCTATGATCTGAGTCTCCTCGCATCAGTCCCATATCATATCGTGTAGGGGGAGGGGGAGATGTCTGTGGCCGTTTACCCTGACCACTCTGATGTGGTCTAGTTCTCTCTTCTGATCTTGGCCTCTTCCGGGATTCTCTCTCGGCCTGTCTCTCCTTGACCCGAGCCTCAAACTTGAGAGCAGCATCTAAAGCCTATGTATAAATAGTAGTCTCATGAAGGCACTATATTTTTGTATGAAGCACAATGATGAGCCTCGTATGGAGGCACTGCCTGAAAAGTTACGGAAGTCACGGGAAACGAATGCCGGAAGGAAAAACTCCAAAATTAGCACCTCGTTGGATTCGAACTCGCTAGCCCGCCTCAGATTCACTTAGTTAGTTTCTGTTTCAAACTTTAGCTTCGGCCCAAAACCCCTGCAACCCATGAAAGCCCATCCAAAGCCCACACGCCCAAGCCTTCCAAAATATCTAAAATCTCATGCAAAACACATGTCAAAATCCCTAAAATCACCTTCCAATTTAATGACATTGTGAATATCCTCCTCACCAAATTTACAAATATTCTTTCCCAAAATATATCTCCCATATTTATTTGATTTATTTCCTTACTTAGGAGATCCCTTGACACTATAAATTGGAAGCTTAGCCAAAACCCTAGGGGACATTTTTTTACACTATCTTTTCACGCCAACAAAACAAAACAAAAAATAATCTCTCTTCATCTCCATTCTAACACACTCACGTACCAGCCCACAAACTAACAAACAAACAAGTCACAAAATAAACAACAAAAGCCACCTCTCTCTCTCACATACACTCGCTCGGCAACTCACTCAACCTCACACGGCAGCAACCCTTCAACCCATGCACACGTGAATCACAAATGCAAAAAACCTAGCCTATATTCTTCTCATTCCTCTGAAACAAACAAACAAAACAAACTGCCTACCAACCGATTAAACAAAGAAAAAAAATAGCCCCCTCCAGCGAACCAACAAACCACAAATAACAGCCCACCAACCGATTAAACAAAGCACAAAAATAGCCCCCTCCAGTGAGCCAAAAAACGCACAAACAGCCCCCTAAAACCATAAGCAAACGGAACACACACAACCCTTCATATCACCGACCAAGACCCACTAAACAAAACAGCAATAAGCAGCCATCATCATCGACTAAGCCACTAAACAAACAGCAATAGGCAACCCCTTTAATTACCGTGATACAGCTCACACAAAAACAGCAAAACAGACCTTCAACCAACCCTTAAACCGAGAGTAAAACAGCCCTCTAAACCACAAAAATCAGTCCCAAAACAGCCCCCAAAAACAGTCCCAAAAATCACCCAAAAACAGTCCATGAAACCCCAAAAACAGCAGCCTAAAAAACAGCCCAAAAACAGCGAAATAGTGAGCAAAAAAATAGTGAATCAGCAAACCAGAAAAACAACAAGCTTTAATCCTTCCGGCGACGGCGTAACGCACCTCCAAAAAAGCAACTTAAAAGGTAAGACCTGAGGGCACCCTTTACTATATTTATTTTACTGTTCTGGACGCGGCATGCTTGGTTGGATGTGAAATACGTCCAACCGGATATGTGAAGTCTAAAAACGACCAAATTTCTGGTCACATTTTTCTTTATGTCACTTTTATTTCATTATTTATCTTTTTATATATCGTTATTTCTTTATTTCGCTTTTATTTCGTTATTTATCTTTTTGTTCATCGTTATTTCATTACTTCGCATTTACTTTGTTATTTAATTTTGTTCTTTGTCTTTTCTATTTATTTACTCACATTCATCGTTATTTTATTCTTTTGCATTTAGTTTATTATTTATCTTTTGGTTTATTTATTTCGCCTTTATTTTATTCGTTCATGTTGGTGATTATCCGCATATGCATTATTATATTTCATATCTATTCTTATTTACATCGCATTGATGTTTATGCATGTTATCCCATGCGGTATATCGGATGGAAATCCAGACGTAAATTCCGTAGCCGAATCTGAATGGACGGTAGTGCGGTCTGTACTTGGGATACAGCTCCACGTACCACTCGGGAAATACTCACATATGCACGACTAACCCTCCTTTTATTCGCTATTTACTTATTAACGCGTTTCCCACTTTTGACTGTTTATTATAATTTTCATTACCGCATTCCTTAATTTAATTTGCTTTTATTTATATTCATGTTTACGGGTGTGCAAATGTTTGTTTATTTGAATTATCTTGCATGGACTGCATAAGACTTGGCTATACCATTGTGTGAACCCGTCCATTATACTGGCATAAGTAAGGGACCATTCTGAACCCAACGGTTTGAGGTCTTCCCTTGCGAGGGGTGAGTGTGGCCTTAAACCATTTCCCAGTTCACACTGGGTGGCGACTCCTTTATTCTCCGATTTAGTCCCCCGCGGGCTACTCCGTACTCTCTACGGGCTGTGAACCCAACAGTGTCGTGGTCTCCGAGCATCATAGGCATAGCGGTAAACCTCGCTTCGCTCCTACAGATGGCGACTCCACTGGGGATAGAGAATCGGCCCTGAAACAATGTCTTGTAGTGTCTGTGGCTTTGGCTTTGGTTACCCAAGTCTCATATATTTTGCATACCCTTATTACCCTGATGGTGTCATGTATCGTGAAGTCACTTTCACTCAAGGCGGTGGATAGTTATGTGGCATCATCACTCGTTGGCACGTACCTTAGGGTATAAAAAAGGCGCGCTCACTTGCTCGCTCAAACCCTTCAGTGGGGAGACCTAGTTGTGAGCAACCCTTCATCGGTGGGAGCCTTTATGCATACCCTTATAAGCCCACATATGAACCATAGTTATATGTCCTATAGAAGCTACCTTTATGCTTGTGTTAGGACCATTATCATTTGGATCCATTTGGACTTCTCGTCATAGTTACGAACTTGTTGGGCCATTTAAACTGGAACGAGTTTGTATCTTATGATGATTGGACCAAAGGTTTTCAAAATGACGATGGGCCACCTTGTGTTTGGGCCCCCTATCATTTAAAGTTGTTTAGCCACCTTATCGTAAAAGTGTAAACATGTTGGGCCTTTTCAACTAGGACAAGTTTACGCCTCGCGATAACCTGACTGAATACTTTAAAATGATAACAGGCCAACTTGTATGAAAACCTTGATGGGCTGAGAAGGTCCAAACATGATCCAAATATGCCAAACGCATGAGTCTGATATCCGCACTGGCTTTCATCCAGGAAGGGTACGCCTGTTATGGCATATTTGTATACTTTTGGATATCTCCAAGTCTATCCCCACGACCGTGATTACTGAGGGCCCAATTCGTCATTTCTAGACAATGGCACGATCCCCATATTAGGCTTAGTCAATATTGTAAATGGGCGGTCTTTGTCTTTTACCGATGGAAATGGAATGAGGTAGCCAAGGTTCACCCTTGTAGTGTAGAAGAGAACGATTTTATGTACCCCACATTGGTGCATAAAATAAGCCATACCTAGGACAGAAACGGACTTACCACGAGTGTGGGAGGAATAAGGTCGGAAGGATATATGATGTCTTGATAACCATATGCATCTCATGCATCACATGCATACACGCATCATGCTAACTCATTATTTTAACGGCCATCATAGATATATGTTGGGTTAGAGAAGAATGGAGAGTTGTCAAGCAAAATATAGCAAGCACGAACGCGTCAGGCAGTGAAGATTCCCGCATGGATCAATTGAAGTCCAACATCACCAACATTACCGAGCAACTACAAGCTTTAACCAACGCCATTGCCAGTCTGGCAGTACCCCGCACAGTGGGAACAGAAAACAATGAGAATGCCAGGCGTGAGGTGCCTTCAAATAAGGTGAGCAAGAAATCCATGTTTTTGATGATGACATGGCTGAGTATGCCGCAGAAATAATAGTCGGGTCTCAGGCATAACTGTAAAAACTCAGAGTACAAGTAGAGTCAGTTACCCGCAAGCTGAAGGGTAAACATGAAGATCTGTTAGACTATGATGCGATGACTTTTGAAGAACAGTTGCCTCCTTAGTTTAAGATGTCTGACCTGACCAAGTTCAACGGGAATGGAGATCCAACGGTCCATCTCCGATAATATGTTTCAGTGATGAGTCCAGCGGGTTTTTCAAAGCGTCAAGTACAGAAGATGTTCGGGATGTCACTAGAAGGGGCGCCCGTAGTATGGTTGTTGGACAATTATGACACATAGCATCACTATTTGTACAGAACATTATGTTGTTGTACAAATTAACTATGTGACAAAGGAAATTGCTCTTTTATCATTTGTAATTGGATTACCGAGATATATAAATGATAAAAGTCCATATGATTAGTTCCGGATTAATAAGATATGAGACAGTATTAATCCACTGAGGTTTAATCATTAAAATATCCATAGTCGTAGTATTATCGAGATTGGACATCGATAATGCAGAATTGACTAGTATTGCACTTGTGCGCATTGTGGAAGCATAACGGCATAGTTCTCATATATTTAAGTATTGGATACTTATGCAAGTGTAATAGGAGGTTGTGTTTACAGATGGTATGGAAATAGCTTCGCTCTGGATAGACCCCTCGGAATCCCATTGGTATTATGACTATGTGTCTATGGGAGTCCGAATCAGGGTAGGTGTATTTGGTCTTAACCTGAGACTTGCATCGCTAATACTTGCGACAATCAATATACTTTGGTTTTGGTCGTCCATGGCTTTAACAGGTTCTGTGTACGCCTCTTCTGGGTATATTGAGAATCGTAGTGTATTGGGTGTGATGTCAAGATGGAAGTATCACTTCCGTCATATGGAGATGATGATCACGTAGGATACGGAACTAGTACTCTTATGTACTGCAATCATCGGGATAATATGACTAGGTCATGCTTATCCGATTATAGAGACTAGATACCAGAGATCCGATATATGTTTCATACGGGGCAGACACAATTCCAGCCTCAGGCCTAGCATGTGACATCTGATACTAGATCTAAATACGCAATACTACGTATACTACGCCTGACATAGATTATATATTCCTTTAAGAATATTTCTGGAGAATTGGGTAGGCACGGTGCTTTGCTAGAAGCCAACCATGTCTCGTAAATCGGTAAAAATGTATTATGAGGTACGTACGTGTTCGGATAGTCCGAAAACCGGATTTACTGCCAACATATCCAGGGATCTCATAGGTCGCTTCCCGAAGATTCACCGATGACGTATGATTCGAACATAATTAATCTAGGATTAATTACAGAGAGATTTTATCTAGGATAAAATACTATTTGAAGAGAGAAAACGATTAATTCGGAATTAATCGATAAAATAATATATTCGATATATTAAACGAAATTAGATTTCGACGCGAAATTAAAATTGGATTTTAATTCGGGCTAACGAATTAATTAAGAATTAATTCGCGAGTGATGTGAATAGTTTTTTTCCTAGGCATAATTATTTAATTAAATTTGATTTAATTACATCGCAACGGAAAATTCGTTAATTCGGAATTAACAAACCCGAGCCCGGAATGTGTTTGCGGGCCCACTCGCATTTTGAATTAAAGTGGGGCCCACAAGTCACATCGCCTGTCACTTTAGTGATGGAAGTCAAGTCACATTTTTTGTGATTGACATCCAGTCACTATTCATGATGGGAGTAGTTGGAAGCCTTTAATGTTTTTTTCCCTCCAAATGTTTCTTTTGCTTTTTAGGAAAAGCATATACCAAAACTTTGTGAGACTTTTGGTATAAGGTTTTTGGAAAACAAAACAAAACAGTCATCTCTCTCTTTCTATCCTCATCATGGCCGAAACTTGGCCTTGTTTTTTCCTCTCCATTGCCGTGAGCCTAGGGCTCATTTGCTTCTTGATTTTGCTGGCCTTTTATGTTTAATTGGGCCTAAATTGGTTTCTTGGCAAATAGTGTGATTCCTTAATTGGGCTTTGGTATTTGGGTTTGACCCATATTGACCAAAGTCTATGCCTTAAGAAATTAATTAAAAGCCCATTGGACTTTAATTAAATGACATTGGATGTTAATTGGGCTTTGAGACCCATTTAGATTAGATTTGGAATCTAAGTCGCAAAGGCGCATTAAAAGTGTAATTATTTAATTTGGAATTAAATATAGAATTAGTATTGAACATGAATTAAATTAGATTTAAATTGTAGTTCGATATAAATCAAGAATTTGTACTTTGAGTACTTATTCTTAAACGAGTTGGACTCGCGCAAATCAAATCGTTGTTTGAACATTGGATGATCACTTTATTCAAAGATTAATTAATTGGATTAGATTGATTGAATAACATGATTTGTGTGAATACAAGGATGTGTTGAATGGATAATGTATATCGGATGGATATTAGAAGGGAAATGGCAATTTTGGAAATTGTTGTAAATTTAGAATTTATTAAATTGGACCTGTGTGTCCAGCTTTATCTCTCGATTCTTTGTAATTCTATTCTCACCTAATTCCCCTCAATGTTAATGAGGTTTCTTTAATTGTATTATGTAATTAGGTAGAAGTAAGAATAGTTCTAGCCGGGGAGAGGAAATTGAGTGATTTGTTCTAGGAACAATCTGTGAGATATCCATCCGCATATCATTATTAATTTATTTACCGCGCCTTATTATGCTTTTAGAATGCATGCTTAAAAGTGTATGATGAGACCTAAAAAAGATAATAAATTGGTTGCCAATTTACGCGAAAAACCCTCAATAAATATTAAGCGTTTTCCTTCCATTGAGTGATTCTTACTCAAGATCCAAGATTGGCACTGGTTTGTTGGCCAAAGTCAAGGCCTTTGTCCATCGCGGATGTGTTTGAATCATGAAGGCTTTGTTCCATATCGTATGTCTTGTCCAAGTTGTGATTTGTTCGCCAAAGTCAAGATCACTTCTTGTCCATCGACATCGATTACGAAGCTTTCCAAAGTCAATGGGTCCCGTTTAACTGGAATAATTAAGCTTGTTATGCCAAAGCCAAGGCTTAGTTGATTCAGAGGAAAAAGGTTAGGGAATATATTGGATATATTGGCTTATATTAGATATATGTTTCGGACTTGGATGTCCACCTACTGTATCTAGGAATTGGATGAGATCCAATTGATCTTAGAGATTTACCTAGTTAAATATCATATAGCTTGTTGGCCAAAGTCAAGTTTGTGTGTTATTTAACGGGATCCTAGCCCACTAGGAAACTAGGTTTCCCGAGTACTCAACAGAGGGTTAGAGGCTCGCCGAAAAATAGTGGGAGGCAAGTATTAAATTTGCAATTTCATTTAAATATTTGCCAATACGCGCTCATTTCATTTTTTCGTCATTATTTAATAAATATTAGTTGGACTAATATTTAATTGTTGTCTTAAATTAAAAAGTTGGACTGTATTCAAACTACTTCATTTATAGTTGATTATATAATTGGATTATAGTAATCAATATATTTGAATTTAACCAATCAAATAGTAGTTGATTATATAGTTAGACTATAGTAATCATTATATTCGATTGTACCCGAAATCGTTGATTGGATAGTTGGACTATTGGAATCAAGATAACTGAAAGATTAGCGCTTAGAACATAATCCTGGGTGAAAATGTCTTTAAGCGGCTTTAATTTTCAAATTGGGAATAGAACCTTAGGATAGTCCTGGAAACTGTGAAGTTATTCTATTTGATAGAGAAATATCTCGGGCCTGAGCCCGGAGTTGAGAAAATAGTGGAGCATGAGTTTTGGAAGACTCATGGTGATGATAACTTTAGTGCTTAATCCTTTATGCTTAATGCAATGACACTTTAATTTTGTCGTCAAAACTAAGGATTAGATCCTTATACACTGATATTGAAATTAAATATCTTCATAGATTTATTCTTATATCTTAGAAGTACAAATCGCTAAAGAAGCTCTTTCGCTCGCGTATGTCAGAGGATACATCTGTCAAGCACTAGGTGTCGCAAATGATTGCTGACATCGAACAACTAAGGTTAGCTAGGCAAAATCTACGTGGTCGAGACTACCAAAGATTTGATCTTATAGTATCTACCCGAAAGTTGGGGCAGGTTCATTATGAACCAAGAGTGAACTCTTGGAAAGTTGATGGCTATGCTCTAGGAGGAGAGCCGGAGCTTCTAAAATGGGCAAAGGCAAAATCATCGCAGTCTTCTGCGAAGACAAATGACATATCCCAAGATGTCTGCCTAAACTGTGGCAAACGGGGTCACTGAGGCGTGACTGCCGTATGGACAAGGTAGACATGAAGGAAGTGAAGGCGGGGCAAGGCTACGGCTTCAAGTATATTTGTCATAAACATGTTCACTTTTAGTTTCAAAATTGGATTTTTGATACTAGATGTGGTACATAATATGTACTGATGTGCAGAATCTCCTGATAAGTAAGAGACTGGCTTCAGTTGAGATCGACCTGCGAGTCAAAAACGGGATGAGAGTCGTTGTTTTAACCGAAGAAACCTAATTTTAGGAACTACCCTTTGGGCATGTAATTAAATTAGGAAACTGTTATAATGTACCTAATTTGACTAGAAACATTATCTCTATATCTAGTATAACCCGTTGCGGGTATACCTTTATATTATAGAACACTAAGTGTTTTATTTTATAAAGATGATATTGAGAGAAACACATTGGATGTGAATAACAGTATTTATATTTTGAATATAAACAAATCTCAAACATATAACATGACAAACAAATAGCTCAAACTGAATTAATCAGATAAGACTTATTTGTGGCATTGTTGTCTGGGACACATTAACAAGACTCATATATCCACACTTTCGAAGAGTGGGTACTAGGACGGATTTGATTCTAATCAAATGATGTCTACGAATCTAGTTTATTAAGCAAAGTGCCTAAAATACCTTTTACTTGGTAAAAGTAAAAGTGCCACCGATCTGTTAGCCCTTGTTCATAGTGACGTAAGTGGGCCCATGTCTAGCTAGGCTAGAGGTGGATATGAACACTTCGTAACCTTTACGGATGTGCCATCGCGTTATGGTTATGTGTTTCTTTTGAAACATAAATCGAAAACTTTTGATAAATTCAAAGATTTTCGACACGAAGTATAAAAATAGACCAGCAAGAGTATTAAAACGTCACGATTGGACCGTGATGAAAATACTTAAGCAATAAGTTTCTCAATTACTTGAAAGAGTATAGTATTCTTTCAATGTGGACTCTTCACGGAACACCTCAATTTGACTGTGTGTCTGAACAGAGAAACCAAATTTTGTTGGACATGATAAGGTTAATTATGAGTCACTCTGAGCTACCATTTTCCTTCTAGGGATACGCATTAAACAGTGCAATACTTATTTTGAATAAGGTTCCATAAAAATCTGTTAGACAGACTTCTTATTAGATATGAACAGGAAAGAAACTAGATTACTCATTCCTGAAGATTTGGGAATGTTGGGCATACGTTTAGATGATACCAAACTATAACCCAAATCATATAAGTGCCTAATTTGTAGGTTGTCCTAGGGAAACCAAAGTATAGAACTTATACAACTCACAAGAGAACAATGTAATTGTTGCTCTCCATGCGGTTTTCTTAAAAGGAATACCTATATGCACTGGTAAGTGGGAGGAAAGTAAAACTCGATGAAAATCGGTGTAATACTGTTCTAGGCACCGATTCTTTAACGGAACACAAGCAGTTAATCAAGGATGAAACTGTACCAATAATCTTCGAATACACAAGAACCGCGTAAGTCGGAGAGAGTCAGAAAACAACCTGGGAGGTATGGGTTTCTGATCTCACCTCATGAAAATGTCAATCTTATTGAGGAAGATAAACTAACTACGTATGAGGAAGTGATATAAGGTATCGACTCCCTACCATGGCAAAGTGCCATGATGTCCGAAATGGATTATATGTATACCAACCAAGTTTGGACACTGGTTGTTGTATTGTAAGGCATTGTGCCTATTGGTACTATATATGTCTTCAAGGAAGACATACATGGATGGCAACAAACAAACGTACAAAGCTAGGCTTGTAGCGAAAAGAATCGTTATCAACATTGTGTCGATTACGACGAAACCTTTTACCTGTTGCCATGATTAAATGCATTTGGATAATGCTTACTAATACTGCATAGTTCATTTATGAAATATGGCAGCTGAACATCAAAACCGCTTTCCTTAAACGGACACCTTTTGGAGGATGTATATAAACATCCTAATGGTTTTGTCGTACCAAAACAAGCAAACAAGATTTGCAAGTTAATTCAATCCATTTATGGATTGAAGCAAGCATTATGTTCTTGGAACTAGCGTTTTGATGTAATCATAATGGTATATGATTTAATTCAAAACGAAAATGATTCTTGTGTATATAAGGAGGTTAGTGGGAGCGCACTGACAATGATTGTCCTATATAATGATGATATATCATTTCTTGGAAATGACATTCCCATAATACAATCGGTGAAAGCTTGGCTTTCAAGAAAATTCTTCATAGAATACTTGGGAGAGACAACCTTTATTCTAGGAATAAGGATCTACTGGGATAGATATAAAAGTTGTGGCACTCTCCGAGAAATCGTACATTGAAAGATATGTACGCGACCTGATGTCTCATATGCTTTGAGCATATAGAGTCAAAATGAGGCCAATCCACGTGATAGTCACTGGATTGATGTTAAGAACATTCTTAAGTATCTTAGACGAACTAAGGATGTGTTCTTAATGTTGGTTTTATTCTAGGTCCCAAGATCATCAAACAAGCATGAAAAAGTGTGAAATATATATCAAATGAGTTGCGGAATACTCACATCGATTAGTTGTGCGACGAAACGATGAACAAAATCATTTTTCCCATTGGAATTTGTCAGTGGCAGTGAGCAGTCCACTGGTTCAAGTTTTCAGATTTTGCTTCATCATTTGAGCTTCGAATCTTCGTCAAACGATTCCCGGCTCATGGGTAAACTTCCCTATCACCTTCGCATATCTCGTAGTGTGCTAGCACTTGCGGTTTTTGCCACAAAAACCCAACTCTATGCTTCCCTTTGCTCGGTTTTCTTGACAGAAAATAGTGAGCTGTTATGCCCCTTGGGCGTGACATTGAGAGAGATGAGAGGAAGAGAGAAATTGTGTATTAGTTGTTGAAAAAGTGTAATTCATTTTCTTATATAATTTCCAAAAATAAAACAAATGATTTACCAAATATTTGGCTTTCAAAAAGTCAAATAAATTGAATCCAACAACCTTGAGTGTTCCACACTCTAACATCAACATCCATCAAGTGGTCAAGTCAATCAATCAATCAAGTTGTCAAGTCACATCACTCAAAGTGACAAGTGATTTGACGCTTGAAACGACAAGCGATTTGACGCTTGATGCGACTAATGATTTGACGCTTGATGTAAATTGCGTGCCGCACTCGAATTCGAAATGCGAATGTGCTCGCAATCACTCTCGGGCTCGGGTTCGCTAATTCCTAATTAGCGAATTTTTCATTGCATCGTAATTAAATGATTACGCCTAGCGATTTCACTATTCACGTCGCTAACGAATTAATTCTAAATTAATTCATTCGCCCGAATTAAAATCTAATTTTAATTCCGCGTCGAAATCCAATTGCATTTAATATATCGAATATATTAACTTTACCGATTAATTCCAAACTAATCGTTTTCTCTCTATAGACGATATTTTATCCCAGATAAAATATCTCCGTAATTAATCCCAGATTAATTTTCTCTCTCATCGAATTAATCCCAGATTAATTTAGAGTGCGAGTTATACGTCATCGGTGAATCTTTGGGAAGCGACCCATGAGATCCCTAGATATGTTGGCAGTAAATCGGGTCGTCGGACTATCCGAATACGTAAGTACCAAGTACTACGTTTTACCGATTTACAAGACAAGGTTGGCATCTAGCAAAGTGCCATGCCTACCCAATTCTCCGGAAATATCCTTACAGGAATAAAGGATCTATATCAGGCGTAGTATACATCATATAGTGCATGTCGATCCAGTATCGGACTGTCACGTGCTAGGCCTGGGGCTGGAGTTGTGTCTGCCCCATACGAAGCACTTATCGGATGTCTGGCAACTAGTCTCTATAATCGGATATATATGACCTAGTCATAATATCCCGATGGCCGCGCAGCACTTAAGAGGACTAATACCGTATCCTACGTGACATCATCTCCATTATGACTGGAGTGATACTTCCGTCTTGACATCACACCCAATACTCTACGATTCTCAATATACCCAGTATCGGCGTACGCAGGACCTGTTACACCCATGGACGACCTCAACTCAAGTATATCGATTGTCGTAAGCATTAGCGGTGCAAGTCTCAGGTTAAGACCAAATACACCTACCCTGATGTCGGACTCCCATAGACACATAGTCATACTACCAATGGGATTCCGAGGGGGTCTATCCAGAGCGAAGCTGTTTCCCGTACCATCGGTGAAACACAACCTCCTATTACACTTGCATGAGTATCCAATACCCAAATATATGAGAACTATGCTGTTGTGCCCTCACAACGCGCACAAGTGCAATACTAGTCTTTTACGTATTTATCGATGTCCAATCTCGATAATACTCTGACTAGGGATATTTAATGATTTATCCTACGTGGACTGATACTGTCTCATATCATTCTCCATCCAGGAACAAATCATAGGGACCTCTCATCATTTATACATCTAAGGTGATCTAATCACAAATGATAAGAGTGCAATCTCCTTTGTCACATAGTTAATTTGTACAACAACACCATGATCTGTACAAATAGTGACGCTATGGGTCATAATTATCCAACAATCTCCCACTTGGCCTATAGCCAGTCACTCGAGTGTCTTACACCCGAACTATGTACTGTTGGCTCAAACTGTTGAGAAAAGCTTTCGTCAGCGGATTTGCATGATTATCGTCTGATGCAATTTATTCGATCATCACATCGCCACGATGTATGATCCGAACGAATCAGATGAGTATCGAAGTATATATCTGGATCGTTGATGAGACCATTAATTCTTTAGCATGTGCTGACGCCTAGCTCAGCCGCTAACAGAATTATATCTAATCTAATTAGATTTATTATCGACCCAAATGGCTTCTATTGCTGCCTCAGCTGCTGCAATTAACCCGCATTTGTTGTTTATTCTGCAACAGTATCTTGCTTGGAAGATTTCCAGCTCACTGTTCCGTTATTCAAACTTTATAATACCATTTGCGACTTATAGTCGTCTTTATCGGTTTGGAAACTTGCTACAGTGATCCCAGTCACTTCAAGTTCTCCTTCTCCATTGTCTAAGACAGCATCCTTAGATCTCTAAGATACTAAGTATGTTCTTAACTTCAATCCAGTGACTATCACTCGGATTGGCCTGTTTGTGAATCTATATGCTCAAAGCGTATGAGACACCAGGTCGCGTACATTTTTCAATGTACAATTTCTCAGAGAGTGTTAACAACTTTAAATCTATCCCAGTAGATCTCTATTCCTAGAATAAAGGTTGTTACTCCCAAGAATTCTACGGAGAATTTCTATGAAAGCCAAGCTTTCACCGATTAGTCTATGGGAATATCATTTCCAAGAAATGACATATATTATCATTATTTTATAGGACAGCCACTGTCAGTGCACTCCCACTAACCTCCTTATATACACAAGAATCTTTTTCGTTTTGAATTAAATTATACACCATTATGATTACATCAAAACGTTAGTTCCAAGAACATAATGCTTGCTTCAATCCAAACATGGACCGAATAACCCGCAAACCTTGTTTGCTGGTTTTAGCACGACAAAATCGTCAGGATGTTATAAACATCCTCCAAAAGGTTTCCTTTTCAGGAAAGCGATTTTGATCTTTAACTGACACATTTCATAAATGAAACGTACAGCTTTAGCAAGCATTATCCGAATGGATTTACCGTGGCAACAGGTAAAAGGTTGAACCGTAATCAACACAATGTTGATAACGATACCTTTCTGCTACAAGCCTAGCTTTGTACGTTGGTATGTTGCCATCCATGTATGTCTTCCTTGAAGACATTTACAGTACCAATAGGCACAATGCCTTACGGTACAACAACTAGTATCCAATCATAGTTGTTATACATGGAATCCATTTCGGACTCATGACACTTTGTCATAATAGGGAGTCGATACCTGGTATCACTTCCTCAAACGTAGTCAGTTTGTCTTCCTCAATAAGATTGACATCTTTATGAGGTGATATCAGAAACCCATACCCCAGGTTGTTTTCTGATTCTCTCCGATCTATGCAGTTCTTGTGTATTCGAAGATTAATGGTATAGTTTCATCCTTGATAAACTATTTGTGTTCCATTAAGGACTTCGTGCCTTGAAAAGTATCACTCCAATTTTCATCGAGTTCTACTATCCTCCCACTGACCACTGCATATCGGTATTCCTCTAAGGAAAACCGCATGGTGAGCAACAATCTCATTGTTCTCAAGTGAGATGTATAAGTACTATACTTATGGTTTTCCCTAGGATAACCTATAATTGGCACTTATCCAATTTGAGTTCTGGTTTGGTATCATCCAAACGTATGCCTTGCATTCCCAAATCTTCAGGAGTGTGAAACCCTGTTTCTTTCCCGTTCATATCCAATATGAATTCTGTCAAACAGATTTTTATGGAACCTTATTCTAAATAAGTTTTTCACTGTTAATGCATATCCGTTGAAGGAAAGTGGCAGCTTAGAGCGACTCATGATAAACCTTATCATGTCTAACAAAATTCGATTTCTCCGTTCGAACACACCGTTAATTGACGTGTTCCGGGAGGAGTCCTCATTTGAAAGAATACTATACTCTTTCAAGTATATGTGAAACTTATTGCTTAAGTATTTTTCCATTACGGTCTTACCGTGACGATATAATACTATAGCCAATCTGTTTGTCTATTTCATGTCGAAACTTTAAAAGTTTCTGATTTGTGTTCTTCAAAAGAAACACATAACCATAACGTGATGCCACATCCGTTAAGGTCACGAAATATTCAAATTCACATCTAGCATTGCTAGATATGGACCCACTTACTTCATTATGAATAGGGCTAACAGATCGGTGGCATTATCACTATTACCAAGTAAATAGTATTTTAGGTACTTTACCTAATAAACTAGATTCGTAGACTTTATTTGAAAAGTCAAATCAGTCCTAGTACCCACTCTTCAAAAGTGTGGATATACGACTCTTGTTTAATTGTGTCCCAGACAACAATGCCACAAATAAGTCTCTTCTGATCAAATCAGTATGAGCTATTAGTTTGTCATATTATATGTTTGAGATTTTGCTTATATTCAAAATATAAATACTGTTATTCACATCTAATGTGTTTATCTCAATGTCATCTTTATATAATGAAACACTTTAGTGTTCTAGAATATAAAGGTTTATCCGCAACGGATTAAACACTGATATAGAGATAATGATCCTAGTCAAACTAGTTACTATATAACAGTTTCCTAATATAGGTACACACCCGAAGGGTAGTTCCTAAACTTAGGTATCTACGGTTGAAACAGCGACTTTCGTCCCGTTTCCGATTCACAGATTTATCTCAGCTTGAAGTCAGTATCCTGCTCACAGCAGATTCTGAACATCAATTCATATATTTTATGTACCACACTAAGTATTTAAAATCCAATTTCAATATTAGTAGTGAACATAATTTTGACAAACATTCTTAAATTCAGAGCCTAGCCCTTTCTTTAATTCCTTCGTGTCTGCCATATCCAAACGGCAGTCACTTTGGGATATGTCTTTTATCTTCCCAGAAGATTATAATGATTTTGCCTTTACCCTTTTCTACATTTCAGAAGCCTTTGGCCAAGCCTTTGGTTTCTAGAATATCAATGTAAGGTGCGCCATGCGCTACTTACATAATTGCAAAGTTTGACTTTTATCTCCTCGAGAATAGTCATTAATTCTCCAAGAATTATTAATTGCAAAGTTTTAATACTTCTTAAATCTAAACATAGATTTATGACAAGTGTGTCGAATTAAGCACTAAAGTTATCTTCACATAAATCTTCCAAAGATTATGCTCTACTATTTGCTTAATTCTGGGCTTAGGCATAATATGTTATTTTATCAAATAAAGTAACTTATTATTTATTTCCAGGACCATCCTGAAATTTAATTCCCAATTTGAAAATTAAACCATTTAAATTTTTAAATGTCCAATCTTTCAATATTATTTTGATTTCAATAGTCCAACTATTTAATCAATTATTTCAGGTACTATTTATTATAATGATTACAATAATCCAATTATTTAATCAACTATAATATTAATTCAATTATATTGATTACTATAATCCAATTATAAAATCAACTATTTTATTGAATTTGTTTGAATATAGTCCAACTATATTAATTAAAACAACATTAAATATTAGTCCAACTAATACTTTTATTTATTTGACGAATGATATTTGTTTGAGCGCGTATGGCGAGTAATTGAACGAATATTGCAAATTCAATTCTTGCCTCCCATTATTTTTCGGCGAGCCTCTAACCCTCTGTCGAGTACTCGGGAAACCGCGTTTCCTAGTGGGCTAGGATCCCGTTAAATATCACACAATCTTGACTTTGGCCAACAAATTGTATGATAATTAACTAGGTAGATCTCTAAGTTCAATTGGATCCAATCCAATTCCTAGATCCGGTTGGTGGACATCCAAGTCCGAAACATATATCATATATATGCCTATATATCCAATATATAGCCTAACCTCTTCCTCTGAATCAACTAAGCCTTGGCTTTGGCACAACAAACCTAGTGATCCCAGTCAAGCGCGACCCATTGACCATGGAAAGCTTCGTAATCAATGTCGAGTGACAAGAAGTGGTCTTGACTTTGGCCAACAAACCACAACTTGGACAAGACACTGATATAGAACAAAACTCTCGTGATTCAAACACATCTTCGACGGACAAAGGGCTTGACTTTGGCCAACAACCCAATGCAGTCTCGGATCTTTAGTAAGAATCACTCAATGGAAGGAAAAACGCATGATATTTGATGAGGGTTTTTCGCGTGCAAATTGGCTACCAATTTATTATCTTTGTTAAGGTCTCATCATCATACACCCTTAAACATGCATTCTAAACACATAATAAAGCGCGTATAAAAATAAATAATAATGATATGCGGATGGATACTTCAACACATTGATCCTAGATCAAATCTCTCCCTTTCTCTCTCAAACTAGCACTTGTATTACTTCTACCCGTTACACTACACTTCTAAAGAAACCTCATTTACATTGAGGGGAATAGGTGAGAAGAGAATACAAAGAGAATAGAGGTGATAAGGTTGGACACGCAGGTCCAATTTAATAAATCAAATTTATTACAACAATTTCCAAAATTGCCCCCACCCGATTAATATCCATCCGATATACATTATTCATTCATCACAACCATGTATTCACACAAGCATGTTATCAATCAATCTAATCAAATTAATTAATCTGATAATTAGTGATCATCCAATGTTCAAACAACGATTTGATTTTGCGCGAGTCAAACTCGTTTTGCGAATAAGTACTCAAAGTACGAATTCTCGATTTAAATTAAACTACAACATTAAATCCAATTTAATATGTATTTAATACTAACTCACTATTTAACTCCAAATTAAATATTACACTTTATTAATAAACCTTTTACGACTTAAATTCCTAATTTAATCGTAACGCGTCTCAAAGACCGATTAACGTCCAACGTCAATTCAATTAAAGTCCAATGGGCTTTTAATTGATTTCTTAAGGCGTGGACTTTTGGTCAACTCGGGTCAAACCGAATAACCAAAATCCATTCCGGGAATTACCCCATAAGCCCATAAATCAATTTAGGCCCAATTAAACTTTAAAGGTTCATTAAGTCGCAATTGGGCTTAAAGGAAGTGGTTTTGGCCCAATTGGATCCAATCCAATTTGCCTAAACCCAACTTTGTACAACAAAGCCCAATAAGCCCATTTACAACATAATAAGCCCAAATCCAATTTAAAGGCCCAAATAATTAAATTATCAAATTCCAAATTTCCAATTTAATTACCTAAAGTGTATATCATGATTAATCACCTAAATCAATATTTCCTAAACATCAAATTAGTCCAATTAATCATGCTTTACATCATCATTACATGTCCAACACATTAATGAAAAATCAAACCCAATTACATGCTTAAAGTGTCTCGGCCAAGGAGAGACTTTTTATCCGATTCGAATTCAATCCAATTAATTTCACAATTGATATTAAGTCCTCATCCCGAATGATTTCCAACACATCAAAAGAATTAAAAAATCAAAATTCCAAGACTATATTAGGGCATATCCAATTCGGCCAAGGTAAGAATTTGGGGACTTTTGTTCAATTCAAAATTCAATCCAATTAATTTCAAATTAACATTATCCAATATGATTTTAACTCATCCAATGAATCAAAATCAAAAAATCCAAGATTACCAAAAGTTCTTATACATTCAGCCAACATGAAATATTTGGGGATATTTGATCCAATCACAATTTCAACAAATTGATCCAATCAATCCTTAATTAAACATATATTAAGCATATCAAATCATCCAATTTCATCAAACATGCTAAAAATCAAGTTTACCCAAATTTTAACCCTAAAAGTTTCATGCTTGAACCTAGGCTCTTGATGCCATTGTTGGTTTTATTCTAGGTCCCAAGATCATCAAACAAGCATGAAAAAGTGTGAAATACATATCAAAGGAGTTGCGGAATACTCACATCGATCGGTTGTGCGACGAAACGATGAACAAAATCATTTTTCCCATTGGAATTCGTCCTTGGCAGTGAGCAGTCCACTGGTTCAAGTTTTCAGATTTTGCTTCATCATTTGAGCTTCGAATCTTCGTCAAACGATTCCCGGCTCATGGGTAAACTTCCCTATCACCTTCGCATATCTCGTAGTGTGCTAGCACTTGCGGTTTTGCCACAAAAACCCAACTCCATGCTTCCCTTTGCTCGGTTTTCTTGACAGAAAACAGTGAGCTGTTATGCCCCTTGGGCGTGACATTGAGAGAGATGAGAGGAAGAGAGAAATTGTGTATTAGTTGTTGAAAAAGTGTAATTCATTTTCTTATATATTTTCCAAAAATAAAACAAATGATTACCAAATATTTGGCTTTCAAAAAGTCAAATAAATGAATCCAACAACCTTGTGTGTTCCACACTCTAACATCAACATCCATCAAGTGGTCAAGTCACTCAATCAATCAAGTTGTCAAGTCACATCACTCAAAGTGACAAGTGATTTGACGCTTGAAACGACTAGCGATTTGACGCTTGATGCGACTAATGATTTGACGCTTGATGTAAATTGCGTGCCGCACTCGAATTCGAAATGCGAATGCGCTCGCAATCACTCTCCGGCTCGGGTTCGCTAATTCTTAATTAGCGAATTTTCCGTTGCGTCGTAATTAAATGATTACGCCTAGCGATTTCACTATTCACGTCGCTAACGAATTAATTCTAATTAATTCATTCGCCCGAATTAAAATCTAATTTAAATTCCGCGTCGAAATCCAATTTCGTTTAATATATCGAATATATTAACTTTACCGATTAATTCCAAACTAATCGTTTTCTCTCTATAGACGATATTTTATCCCAGATAAAATATCTCTGTAATTAATCCCAGATTAATTTTCTCTCTCATCGAATTAATCCCAGATTAATTTAGAGTGCGAGTTATACGTCATCGGTGAATCTTTGGGAAGCGACCCATGACATCCCCAGATATGTTGGCAGTAAATCGGGTCGTCGGACTATCCGAATACGTAAGTACCAAGTACTACGTTTTACCGATTTACAAGACAAGGTTGGCATCTAGCAAAGTGCCATGCCTACCCAATTCTCCGGAAATATCCTTACAGGAATAAAGGATCTATATCAGGCGTAGTATACATCATATAGTGCATGTCGATCCAGTATCGGACTGTCACGTGCTAGGCCTGGGGCTGGAGTTGTGTCTGCCCCGTACGAAGCACTTGTCGGATGTCTGGCAACTAGTTCTCTATAATCGGATATTTATGACCTAGTCATAATATCCCGATGGCCGCGCAGCACTTAAGAGCACTAATACCGTATCCTACGTGACATCATCTCCACTATGACTGGAGTGATACTTCCGTCTTGACATCACACCCAATACTCTACGATTCTCAATATACCCAGTATTGGCGTACGCAGGACCTGTTACACCCATGGATGACCTCAACTCAAGTATATCGATTGTCGTAAGTATTAGCGGTGCAAGTCTCAGGTTAAGACCAAATACACCTACCCTGATGTCGGACTCCCATAGACACATAGTCATACTACCAATGGGATTCCGAGGGGGTCTATCCAGAGCGAAGCTGTTTCCCGTACCATCGGTGAAACACAACCTCCTATTACACTTGCTTGAGTATCCAATACCCAAATATATGAGAACTATGCCGTTGTGCCCTCACAACGCGCACAAGTGCAATACTAGTCTTTTACGTATTTATCGATGTCCAATCTCGATAATACTCTGACTAGGGATATTTAATGATTTATCCTACATGGACTGATACTGTCTCATATCATTCTCCGTCCAGGAACAAATCATAGGGACCTCTCATCATTTATACATCTAAGGTGATCTAATCACAAATGATAAGAGTGCAATCTCCTTTGTCACATAGTTAATTTGTACAACAACACCATGATCTGTACAAATAGTGACGCTATGGGTCATAATTATCCAACACTTAATTTATGGAGAAGGAGAACTTGAAGTGACTCGGTTCACCGTTGCAAGTTTCCAAACCGACAAAGACGACTGTAAGTCGCAATAAGGGTACTATATAGTTTGAATAACAGAACAATGAGCTGGAAATCTTCCAAGCAAGATATTGTTGCCGAATAAACAACAAAAGCGGAATATTGATGCAGCTGAGGCAGCAAAAGAAGCAATTTTGGATCTGTAATATTCCTAATTAGATTAGGAGTAGTTTTGTTAGCAGCTGAGCTAGGCTACAGCACAGGCTAAAGAATTAATGGTCTCATCAACGATCCAAGTATGTACTTCAATGGTTTCATCTGATTCGTCGAATCATACATCGTGGCGATGTGATGATCGAATAAATCGCATGATATGATAACCTTGCAAATCCGCTGATGAAAGCAGTTTCTCAGCAGAAGTTTGAACGACCCGTACATAGTTCAGGTGTAGGACACTTGAGTGATTGGCTATAGGCCAAGTGGGAGATTGTTGGACAATTATGACCCATAGCATCACTATTTGTACAGAACATTATGTTGTTGTACAAATTAACTATGTGACAAAGGAAATTGCTCTTTTATCATTTGTAATTGGATTACCGGGATATATAAATGATAAAAGTCCATATGATTAGTTCTGGATTAATAAGATATGAGACAGTATTAATCCACTGAGGTTTAATCATTAAAATATCCATAGTCGTAGTATTATCGAGATTGGACATCGATAATGCAGAATAGACTAGTATTGCACTTGTGCGCGTTGTGGGAGCATAACGGCATAGTTCTCATATATTTAAGTATTGGATACTTATGCAAGTGTAATAGGAGGTTGTGTTTACCGATGGTACGAAAAAAGCTTCACTCTGGATAGACCCCTCGGAATCCCATTGGTATTATGACTATGTGTCTATGGGAGTCTGAATCAGGGTAGGTGTCTTTGGTCTTAACCTGAGACTTGCATCGCTAATACTTGCGACAATCAATATACTTTGGTTTTGGTCGTCCAACGCTTTAACAGGTTATGTGTACGCCTCTTCTGGGTATATTGAGAATCGTAGTGTATTGGGTGTGATGTCAAGATGGAAGTATCACTTCAGTCATATGGAGATGATGATCACGTCGGATACGGAACTAGTACTCTTATGTACTGCAGTCATCGGGATAATATGACTAGGTCATGCTTATCCGATTATAGAGACTAGTTACTAGAGATCTGATATATGTTTCGTACGGGGCAGACACAATTCCAGCCCCAGGCCTAGCATGTGACATCTGATTCTAGATCGAAATATGCAATACTATGTATACTACGTCTGGCATAGATTATATATTCCGTTAAGAATATTTCTGGAGAATTGGGTAGGCACGGTGCTTTGCTAGAAGCCAACCATGTCTCGTAAATCGATAAAAACCTAGTACGAGGTACGTACGTGTTCGGATAGTCCGACAACCGGATTTACTGCCAACGTATCCATGGATCTCATTGGTCGCTTCCCGAAGATTCACCGATGACGTATGATTTGAACATAATTAATCTATGATTAATTACGAATAGATTTTATCTAAAATAAAATACTATTTGAAGAGAAAAAACGATTAATTCGGAATTAATCGATAAAATAATATATACGATATATTAAACGAAATTAGATTTCGACGCGGAATTAAAATTGGATTTTAAATCGGGCTAACGAATTAATTTAGAATTAATTCGCGAGCGATGTGAATAGTAATTTTGCTAGGCATAATTATTTAATTAAATTTGATTTAATTACATCACAATGGAAAATTCGTTAATTCGGAATTAACAAACCCGAGCCCGAAATGTGTTTGCGAGCCCACTCGTATTTTGAATTAAAGTGGGGCCCATAAGTCACATCGCAAGTCACATAGCTTGTCACTTTAGTGATGGAAGTCAAGTCACATTTTTTGTGATTGACATCCAGTCACTGTTCATGATGGGAATAGTTGGAAGCCTTTAATGTTTTTTTTCCCTCCAAATTTGATTTAGCCTTTTTGGAAAATGATATACCAAATTTTTGGCTTTGACTTTTCATAAGTGTAATTGGTTTTAGAAATCAAATATACCAAAAGCAAAACTCTTTCTTCCTTCCTCTCATTTGGCCGAATACTACAAGGCATTTAGGGAAATTTTGTTGCAAATATTTCCTTATGCTAGCACATTAAAGAATCATTCAAGGTGATAGGGAAACCAATCCTTGAGCTTGGAATCAACAACAAAGCTTGGAGCTTGGATTTCAATTCAAAGAAGGGGCTTGGCCGAATTCATCAAGGAGTAAAATTTTTGTGTTCAACTCATCCAACATCCGTTTTTGTAAGTATGATTCAGCCATTCTTACTTGAGTATTCACATTATTTCATTGCTTTATATGATCTTGGGAATGCCTTAGAGACCAACAATGGTATCATGGCCTAGAGAGAAAGATCAAGGATGACTGGAGGGCATTAGCAGAGGCCTTTCTCAATCAATATGTCACAGATTTGGAGATAGATTTGTTGCTCCGTGACCTAGAAAACACCAAACAAAAGCCAAAAGAGACCTTCAAAGATTATGTGGATTGTTGGAGAAGCCAACTCTTGAAAATACAGACACGACCCTCAGAGAATGATCAAATCAAGATGATCATTAAGGGCACCAAGCCCTCCATTTATAACAAGCTGAGAAGGATGACCTCCATGATTAGTGACTTTCGACAGTTAAGAGAAACTGTCATGGATATCGAGGAAGAGGAAGCCGAGAACAGAAAGTTTTATGGCCAGAATAGAAGAACCTTTGGGGGGCCTTCAGAGACCAAGCCTACTACTCCTGAGGTCACTGCCATCAAAAACAGGCGATTCTCCAATCTTGGTAGACCTTTGTCAAAGGTGTTTGAAAAGCTGAAGGGGCAAGGACTCCTAAAACCACTAGAACCTAGACCAATTCCAAACCATGTGCCACACTACTTCGACCTAAACCTATACTGTCACTTCCATCAGCAGAAAGTCCACGAAAATAACAACTACGCCCACCTCAGGCATGAGATCTAAAACCTCATTGACACCCATAAGATACCCGACCCAGAAAAAGAACAACCCAACTCATACAGAAACCATCTACCCAACTATCACTCCGTTCCACCACCCACCTACATGATCAACTTCGGCTTGCCCGAAAGCTTTGTCCTCTAAACTCTCAACTACCAAGCTTCTTGCAGGGGGAGAGGGGACAACAGTAGTAAAGATGAAACAGAAAAGAGGAGGGATTTCTAGGAAAATTTCTCAAGCAGTGACAAAGAAGGGGTTGCAAAAGAGAAAAAGAACTACTGCAGTTGGAGAATCTGAAGTTCGAAGAAAGCAAGAAGACGGAAGAAGACAAGGCTGCAAATTACGCAGATGTTTATTTTCCTGATCTCATTCGATTGTAATCCTACATTTATTAATCATAAAGACACTGATTTTGCTTACTTATTCGAGTCTTTTCCTGTTAGTCCTTAGTTGTTATGCATAAGTCCAATGATGAAATTATTTGCTTTAGGGTGAAATCTTAGAAACGATAAGTTCTTGATGTACTTTTATCCGATACTTTGAGTGGTTGATCTATGTTAAACTCGTAAGCACTTAATTATAGGTTCTTAGCAGTGAAAACTTACATAGTTGGCAAGGTGACTAGTTGAAGAAATTGTAGGTCGATGAATGACCGTTTGCTTAGATGTATATCCTGAGTTGCTTGTGTTATGATGTGTGGTATGGTTGAAAATAAAAGAAAAGTCTCTACTGAAAAAAAAATTAACCACCTATAACCAATAAGCGTGGAGCTACCCATGGGCGAGTATTAGAACCACCATGAGGAGAAATGCTACCTTAAAGGGTAGGTGTGTTGAAACAAAAAAAAAAAGACAAAAGAAAATAACATAGAAAATCATACTATATTGAGCACAGAAAAGCAATTACAGAGCATAATTGAAATATCTAGGTTGGTTTGACCCATCGATGCCAATTTTTAAATGAAATCATTGAGTTGGCTTACCTAGGAATCAAGTTGTGAATGAACCTGTACACACACACACACACTATGAGTCTGGCCTAGATGATTTATTCAAAGACTTGGATTTGAGTGGCATTGAGTGTTTTGAAGGTTTTCTGGTTTCATTACTGGGCATTCTTTGAGGACAATAATATGTGTAACTATTTGGAGGACAGCTTAAGTAAAAGATAGTACGAACCTGCAAAACAAGGAAAACTTCGAAGGCCTCCCGAAGGTATAGACATTGGAAACGCAACATCGTCGAAATGGTAGTAGGAGAAAAATCCAAGCCAAGAAAGGCAACAAACTCCTCCGAGAGAAGACATATTTTGAAAATCTAGGAATCATAAGACATGACTTTCAGTATCCCAAAAGGATGATGCCGCTTTCAAAAAAGGCATAATTCACTGTGACCCAGTGCAGGCAGCGAAGAGCAGAAAGCTAAATCAGGTCTGGGGGCAGCCAGTTTACCAGCCCGCGAATAAGGGACATAAGGGGATCTTGAGCTATGGGACCAAAGAGAACTGAGCAATCACCAGAAGAGAACTGGCAGAAGGAAATTGTAAGTAGGTCAAAGGGGCGACCAGATTTTCTCATAAGAAAAAGCGCAAGGAATGCCAAACCAAAGATAACATCAAGCCAATAAGATAAAGAAAACCCATCGGAATAGGGAATGCATCCATGCATACTTGTAACATAGACATAATTTTTATTTTGTGTTCGTAGGCTTTGAAGAAAAAGAAAAAATGGCGAAGACGAGCAACCCATCGGGGATAAGGACGAGCAAGTCGGGAATGACAACAAACTCAACTCAAATTAGGAACAAAACACACTTGGTGGTTCGGGAAAAAAACCCAGGAGTCAAAGCGCCTCGACATCAACTCAACGCAATTCGGGAACAAAACCCACTTAGTGGTTCGGGAACAAAACACATGGGTCAAAGCGCTTCGCCATTAACTCAACTCAATTCGGGAACAAAACCCACTTGGTGGTTCGGGAACAAAACCCAGGGGTCAAAGCGCCTCGCAATCAACTCAACTCAATTCGGGAACAAAACCTACTCGGTGGTTCGGGAACAAAACACAGGGGTCAAAGCACCTCTCCATCAACTCAATTCAATTCAGGAATAAAACCACTCGGTGGTTTGGGAACAAAACCCAGGGGTCAAAGTGCCTCGCCATCAACTCAACTCAATTCGGGAACAAAACCCACTCGGTGGTTTAGGAACAAAACCCAGAGGTCAAAGCGCATCGCCATCAACTCAACTCAATTCAGGAAAAAAAACCCACTGGGTGGTTCGGGAACAAAACCCAGGGGTCAAAGCGCCTCGCCATCGACTCAACTCAATTTGGGAACAAAACCCACTTGGTGGTTCGGGAAAAAAACCCAGGGGTCAAAGCGCCTCGCCATCAACTCAACTCAATTCGAGAACAAAACCCACTCGGTGGTTCGGGAACAAAACCAAGGGGTCAAAGCGCCTCGCAATCAACTCAACTCAATTCGAGAACAAAACCCACTCGGTGGTTTGGGAACAAAACCCAGGGGTCAAAGCGCCTCGCAATCAACTCAACTCAATTCGAGAACAAAACCCACTCGGTGGTTCGGGAACAAAACCCAGGGGTCAAAGCACCTCGCCATCAACTCAATTCAGTTCAGGAAAAAAACCACTAGGTGGTTCGGGAACAAAACCCAGGGGTCAAAGCGCCTCGCCATCAACTCAACTTAATTCAGGAACAAAACCCACTCGGTGGTTCGGAAATAAAACCCAGAGGTCAAAGCGCCTTGCCATCAACTCAACTCGATTAGGGAACAAAACCCACTCAGTGGTTCGGGAATAAAACCCAGATGTCAAAGTGTCTCGCCATCAACTCAACTCAATTCGGGAACAAGACCCACTTGGTGGTTCGGGAACAAAACCAAGGGGTCAAAGCGCCTCGCCATCAACTCAACTCAATTCGGGAACAAAACCAACTCGGTGGTTCGGGAACAAAACCCAGGGATCAAAGCACCTCACCATCAACTCAACTAGGAACGGTTCGGGAATGAACCATCTCACACCAGCAGTGAAAGAATAGGTTAGTCCGGCAACGACCGACGAACCAGGTAAGTAAAAATGCTTGCATGAATTTGATATGGTTGTCACTGTCACACACTGCACAAGCCCCATCAAAGTGGGAAGACTGTAGGCACTGCATTTTTACATGAAGCCCAATGATGAGCCTCGTATGGAGGCACTGCCTGAAAAGTTACGGAAGTCGTGGGAAACGAATGCCGGAAGGAAAAACTCCAAAATTACCACCTCATTGGATTCGAACTCGCTAGCCCGCCTCAGATTCGCTTAGTCAGTTTCTGTTTCAAACCTTAGCTTCGGCCCAAAACCCCTGCAACCCATGAAAGCCCATCTAAAGCCCACACGCCCAAGCCTTCCAAAATATCTAAAATCTCATGCAAAACACATGTCAAAATCCCTTAAATCACCTTCCAATTTAATGAGATTGTGAATATCCTCCTCACTAAATTTACAAATATTCTTTCCCAAAATATATCTCCCATATTTATTTGATTTATTTCCTTGCTTAGGAGATCCCTTGACACTATAAATTGGAGGCTTAGCCAAAACCCTAGGGGACACTTTTTTGCACTATCTTTTCACGCCAACAAAATAAAACAAAAAATAAGCTCTCTTCATCTCTCTTCTCAGGCACTCACGTACCAGCCCACAAACTAACAAACAAACCAGTCACAAAATAAACAACAAAAGCCCTTCATATCACCGACCAAGACCCACTAAATAAAACAGCAATAAGCAGCCATCATCATCGACTAAGCCACTAAACAAATAGCAATAGGCAACCCCTCAATTACCATGAAACAGCTCACACAAAAACAGCAAAATAGACCTTCAACCAGCCCCTAAACCGAGAGTAAAACAACCCCTGAACCACCGAAAATCAGTCCCAAAATAGCCCCCAAAAATCACCCAAAAATAGTTCCAAAAATCACCCAAAAACAGTACCTGAAACACCATAAACATAGCCCAAAAAATAGCAAAAAAACAGCCCAAAAACAGCGAATCAGCAAACCAGAAAAACAGCAAGCTTTAATCCTTCCGGCGATGGCGTAACGCACCTCCAAAAAAGCAACTTAAAAGGTAAGACCTGAGGGCACCCTTTACAATATTTATTTTGATGTTCTGGACGCGGCATGATTGGTTGGACGTGAAATACGTCAAACCGGGTATGCGAAGTATTACATTAAAAATGACCAAATTTCTGGTCACATTTTTCTTTATGTCGATTTTATTTCGTTATTTATCTTTTTATATATCGTTATTTCTTTATTTCACTTTTATTTCGTTATTTATCTTTTTGTTCATCGTTATTTCATTACTTCGAATTTACTTTGTTATTTAATTTTGTTATTTGTCTTTTCTATTTATTTACTCACATTCATCGTTATTTTATTCTTTCGCATTTAATTTATTATTTATCTTTTGGTTTATTTATTTCGCCTTTATTTTATTCGTTCATGTTGGTGATTATTTGCATATGCATTATTATATTTCATATCTACTCTTGTTTACATCGCGTTGATGTTTATGCGTGTTATCTCTTACGGTATATCGGATGGAAACCCAAACGTAAATTCCGTAGCCGAATCCGAATGGACGGTAGTGCGGTCTGTACTTGGGATACAGCTCCATGTACCACTCGGAAAATACTCGCATATGCATGACTAACCCTCATTTTATTCGCTATTTACTTATTAACGCTTTTCCCGTTTTTGACTGTTTATTATAATTTTCATTACTGCATTCCTTAATTTAATTTGCTTTTATTTATATTCATGCTTACGGGTGTGCAAATGTGTGTTTATTTGAAATATCTTGCATGGACTGCATAAGACTTGGCTATACCATTGTGTGAACCCGTCCATTATACTGGCATAAGTAAGGGACCATTCTGAACCCAACGGTTTGAGGTCTTCCCTTGCGAGGGGTGAGTGCGGCCTTAAATCATTTCCCAGTTCACACTGGGTGGCGACTCCTTTATTCTCCGATTTAGTCCATCGCGGGCTACTCCGTACTCTCTACAGGCTGCGAGCCCAACATTGTCGTGGTCTCCGAGCATCATAGGCATAGCGGTAAACCTCGCTTCGCTCCTACATCTCCGTAAGATGAATAGAGCGAAATAGTAATCCCGAAGTCCATCTACAAGCCGTTCCACCTTCATTTCTTCAGTACTGATGAAATGTGGGGCATATTGGGAGAGTCGGGTAAACTGTATGTCATACTCTGAAACAGTCATCTGTTCTCCCTGGACCAACTGCTCAAACTCCTGAGATCTAGCATCTCTAATGCTCCGAGATAAAAACCTGTTAAAAAATGTTATACTAAACTCAGCCCAAGTCATAGGAGGGGCATCATGCCGCCGGTTACCTCGAAAAGCCATAAACCAAGTATTAGCGACATCCCCCAACTGAAAACTAACCAATTCCACCACTCTCTCTGTTGAACACCCCAAGGCTAAACATATATGATCGAATTCCTCAATAAATCCATAAGGGTCGGGGGAGGACTCTACTCCCGAAAATGTGGGTGAATAAAGTTTCCAAAAATCATGTAAGGACACCGGCAGCTCCTATCGCTGAATCACCTGAGCTGTCACTGGAATAGGTCCCTGATAAGGTCCTGTCTGAGGAACTATAATATCTGGTATCACTGGAGGAACTACAATCTGGTGAGCCATAAAAGGTTCCGGTGGAAATGTTGGTGGAATAGGAACTGCAGGTTCTGCAGAACTTGGCCCTGGGCCTATGGCTGCTGCTGTCGCGTAGCTAACTGTTCAATGGCTGCTAAGGCACGCTGAAGCTACTGAAATCCCGCAGCTAATTCTTCATTATCATGAACTACATGTACTGCCTCATCTGCTCTCATAACCCCCTCATGTATCGGTTCCTCTCTCTGTCCTCTATCTGCATCAGGGGGAGGTGCCACTGATCCCTAATCTGGGTTTACATCCTGAGGTGCCCGATTACGTCTGGGTATACCTCTTCCTCTCGTTCTAGGTAGCATGATATCTATGTGATCAAGAAAGAAAATAGTTAATTGAATTCAAAAGGAGTTATAATCAATCAGAATGAGACATACCTCGAGATAGAATACCGGAGAAGCAGCCTCTTATATACTAGTACCCTGGTATACTACATATATAAGACACTGCCAATCTCCCACTGCAGTCACTGACTCCCAAAACCATGCTCTGATACCAACTTTGTAACATCCTCAATCCAGGGATATTACCGGCAGATGACAGATTTCATTGTCACCTAAGCCTCTAACTGAAACCGGAAATCAACCATACAGTCAAACATCCTCTCATCAAAATAGTATAATTGTGTGAAACATTAAACATGACACGTACACAACCCAGATGCGTTACAACCACACATATTTACATAGGTTATACATCACAGAAACTCAAAAGAAACTACATTCTATATGAATGTAGACACAACATGATGAACCCATAAAACTAGTGACTGCAGTTCTGCTTCTGTCCCTGATCCATGTCTCCCAAAATACAGCATTGGCTCACCAATAGAAAAATCCTGCAAAATCTGGAGAGTGGGGGTGAGTCATAAAGAACTTAGTGAGTGGAGCTATAAAACTAGTAAACAAACAGTATTAGAAATACTCATATTCAGTTCAATAACTTTCAAAATTCTTAAATCATAAACCAGAATTTTCCTTTTCAAAACTTTTGAAAATCGATTAAGAAAACATCACTATCATCATCAGAAATTTCTTCGGTCAATCTGTACATAATCATGTGGTCTTGGGGCGTTGTACGCACAGTCTTCCAAGCCACTAGACCATAAAATAGTGGTGTTATCAATGCCACAAACTCGTCTCTGAAATATATAGGTTTAGGGGCCTCGCCATCCCACTAACCCAATACCCAGGATCTAGAGGAATCTATCATCTCTAGTCTTGTATCACGTGTGCACACATCTATATATGGTATCAATACCGATACCCATCAATGTCATGTCCGTCAATTCCATATATGTATCAAGTTACATCTGAGGTGGGTTTTTCCCCCATGGCTCCAAAATTACAAAATCATACATTGAAATCATTTTCAACATGAAAGCATTTATCAGAAATCAAGCTTTATCAAAAGCTTAAATCACATGTTTCAACTCAAGAGAAATCAATATTTCAATTAAATTCAAATGAATTGCAAAATTATATCCAAAAACATATTCAAAAACTCTGAAATAAGTACTCCACTCACAGTGGTAAAGCAATTCGAGTGTGGTATACGGCGTCGGTGACCTCCGAGTGGCTTGTCGTTGATCTAATGCCAAAGAAACCGTTAGTTTTCCTTGTAATAAATGAGAAAATTATGTGCAATCAAAGGTCAATGTTCATGTTTATGGTATGACGTATCATGTGGTTACACATCTATACAAAGCCCTTAAAGTTCCCCCAAATGTCTTCGGATTAAATTTGAATGGTTTTAAAAAAAAAAACAAATCCTGGAACAGCATCTAGCGTCACGACGCAGCCCTTTGGGTGTCGCGACGCGCATCCAAAATGAAACTAATAACCATCCTCTGTTTCATGCATCGCGACGCACGATCTTGGGCGTTACGATGCAGGACAGTTTCCAGGACCTAGATTTTCAATTTCACTTCATACACCATTTCCTCAACACCGCACAAGCTACAATCATAACAAATACACCACTTAGCATCAATTTAACTCTTTAAAACCACCTCATAACCAAGTCATAACCATAACAAATATACAACATAACATCAATTACATCATCATACAACTATTTATAAACCCCAACTCCATTTCACATTTAGGGATTTAAAAAATTAGGGGATTCCAAAAATCTCCAATTCCTTAACTCAAAACCATGTATTCATCCTTAAACTCAAGCCAATAACATTCTTCAAGCATCAAATCATCAAAACTTAGTAATTCAAGATTTGGGTTTTTACCTTTCTTGCATTGAATCAAATTATTTCTTCATAAGTAGAATTCCCTTAGTTCTCTTATCACATTTTCAAGCTTGCATGTAGCGTTAGAGCTCTAGAACTTGGTAGAAATGGTGGAAAATTTTTCTGGACTAAGGCTTGGAGGTTCTTTGCTAGAGAGAAGAAAAAAGAATGAAGAAGTAGGAAACGTGGGTGTGTGGGGAGCTTTTGGTTCATTCTATTTTTTTTATACATAATAATACATGTGGTGGACATTTGTTAACAAGGCTTAACAAATGTCACCAAGCCTTGGTAACAATTGTCATAAGATTTAAGTATCAATAAACATTTACTAACATAATGATATTAGTTCAACTATTATAACTCTTACCGGACCTTAATATATTATCTCAAATATGATAAACGTTGCGACTAAAATCGAGTCTTTATGCCACCTCTAAATTCATTCATTATTGTTTGGGAAAAATTGTATTCCCTAACACCACATTACCACTCCAATCAACTATGGGATTTGAGTCATTACAAGGGTGTTGCTTAAGTATGGATTAGATAATACATCGGTGGATAGAGAATTCAAAATTAAGGTTTTAGGTCCATTTGAGAATTTTCAATTTTAGTGGAATTTGGATAAATTGATTCTAGAAAAATATTGTTTGAGTGATAGATAATATTTATACTTATAGAGGGTCGATTTGATGAGAAACAAACCAGAATTGAATTAATTAAGGTTTATGTTTCAAAATTAGTTTTTTTTTTTTTGGAATTTATGAGATAGATAGTTTTACAAATGTCATAAATATAATGCAACATAAATAAATATTATTGACCAACCAATCTCAAAAAGTGAGTAAAAAATTCACCCTAAGTTTCCTACAATTTTATACCACACATTACATTTGATATATCTAAACAACATTGTATGAATATGTCTTCTTGAAGCATACCTAGACCCTGGTTGCAGCATATCAAATGATAGTTTCATCATTTTATCTCTGCTTTTTATTTACTTGTTAGTTATTATTGCATCTCTGTGTGTTTATGTGGGACTTTATATTTTGATTTATGTTGTGGTTGGATAAAAAATTTATGTTGTCTATTTTATTTTCATTGTAGATGAGTGGGTTTGGAAGCTCACCCAACAGTAGTAGGTTGGAATCAGATTCTATTGATGTATAATTAACAGAAACAAGGAAACAGAAGAGAAAATTCCCATCAAACTCCGAGAGACCGCCATTGTCGAAAAAATATGATTCATCACCATCAATCACATCAGTAGCAACTAAAATAAGAAATAGAATATCTGAAGTGTGGAAAGTTTTCCGCATGTGTGAATATAATCCGGATAGGACTATATGTACATATTGTCAGAAGACTTATACTTGTAGTTCGAAGGATCGGTCCACAACCAACTTGAAGAGGCATATGGAGACCTGCAAATCATACTTGGCTTATTATGAAGTATAAGGTGTTTTGGTTGGGGTTGGTGAAGAAAGAAGGCACAAGTGGAAATCTCTCCGTGAGAGACGGTCATTTCAATCAAGCAGCATGTCGGAAAGCAGCTGTGAATATGATCATTGTTGACGAGCTACCATTTAGCTTTATGGAGAATGAGGGTTTTCGATATTTCTGTAGTGTTGTCATCCCTCATTTTGATGTCTCATCTCGTAGGACTATAACTAGAGATATCCTACAGTTGTATGCTGATGAAAACGTTATGTTGAAGTGTATTTTCTCTGCGGATTATCAGAGAGTTAGTTTGACCACCGACATATAGACGTCAATTCAAATATTAATTACATGGTTATCACTGGATATTTTATAGACAGTGATTGGCAGTTGCATCGGCAAATCCTTAGCTTCTGTCTAATTAACAATCACAAAGGAGACACTATCGGAAGGTTAATAGTGTCTTGTTTACGGCACTGGGGTATTGAGAGAATTTTTACTATAACTATGGATAACGCCATTGCCAATGCCGTAGCCATCCAACTGTTATAGAGGAAGATGAGGATGTGGATGGGAGATGCATTGATGCTTAATAGAGAGTATGTGAATATGCGTTGTTGTGCTCACATATTAAACTTAGTTGTGTTTGATGGTCTGAAAGAATTGGATGAAAACATTATAGCAATCCGCAATGGTGTTAAGTATGTGAGATCTTCTCCATCAATATTGGAAGAATTTAAATCAGCGGTAGCACGTGAGAGAATTGAGAGCAAGGGCAGTGTCATCTTAGATGTTCCTACTAGGTGGAATTTCATCTACTTAATGTTGAATGTTGCATTAGACTTCCAGAAGACCTTTGATCGAATGATTGATGATGATGGTCACTATGCTCCATATTTTAGAGATGATGAAAATGGGAGCAAAGGTACTAGGCCTCCTACGGATATGGATTGGGAGAAAACTCAATATTTTACTGATTTTTTGTAGATTTTTTATGATGAAACGAATATATTCAGTGCCTCATCTACTATCACATCTTGTTTCACCTATAATGAGATTTGCAAGATTCATACTAGATTGAAAATCCTGGCGCGTAATGAACATCCTCTTTTGCATGAGATGGCCATATCTATGAAGATGAAATTTGATAAATATTGAGAGACCACTGCCAAAATAAATAAATTATTGATTGTCAGTACTATTCTTGATCCACGACGTAAGATGATATTTGCCTCTGTTTGTTTTATTATACTTTTTGATAATGATAATGTTAAGATAGAGGAAATGAGAAAGTCCACTATAGATTTATTGAAAAGATTATACGATATGTATAATGATTGGTATGGCACAAATGGGTTGTTTGTTGACGGTGATGGATCAAGGGCTGGGGGTGTAACTGGTGTTGGTGGATATGGATCTAGTGCTGGTATGACACAATCTCAGTCGTTTGTTAGACCGCGAGCACAAGATAGAGTGCGTAAGCGCAATACAAACGTGCAACCTGATGATCCGTTTCAGGTTTTTCAGACTAGTCATATCATTTATCAAGAGGATAGTACTAAGGTTGAAATGTATTTGATGGAACCCTATGAGACTAGTCGTGACCCTAGCTTTAGCGTTCTGATGTGGTGGAAAATAAATAATGATAAGTATCCAATTTTGGCTAGGATTGCTCATGACATTTTTGCAATGCCGGTATCGACAGTGGCATCTGAATCGGCATTTAGTACGGGCGGTCGTGTTCTTGATAATTTTCGTAGAACAATTGAGTGGAAGCCATGCTATTGGAGGCAGAGTACTACGAAAAGCTTGAGGAAGGTAAAAAAAAAACTTATTACTTAGTTTTTTTATTTTTATAGTTAGAATAATTTTTTTTTTTTGTTAGAAGAATATCACAAGTTACAATCTGAATCACAATCACTGGATCATGTTGTTGGCAACAGAGTTTGAGTCCAATAATCTTGAAGGTACAATATTGACAATGTAGTTAGATAGATTTATTTCGCTAATCTTTTTTCTTGTTTGCATTTAGAATGAATACTTTATACTTGACAATGTAGTATTAGCATATAGTATTGGTTTGATTTACATTATTTTGTTAAACTTTGTACTGAATGAATACTTGACAATATAGTATCCAGCAGTATCCAACAGTTTCTGTGTAGTATACTTGTTTGCATTTAGAATGAATACTTGACAATGTAGTATCCATCAGTTTATGTGTATTTATTTTTGTGTATATGCATATTGGCAGAAAAATCACTCATGGATTTTTCAAGCATAAATGAAAAATCATTCAAGCATATTGGCATTTTTGTGGCTCAGTCTTTTATGGCTCTGTGTATGCATTTTTGTGTATATGCATTTTTTTGTATATGGATATTGGTAAAAAAATCATTCAAGCAGAGTTGCTCAGAAATCATTCAAGGATTTTGCTCATTGATGGCATTGATGTATATTTATTTTGTGTATATGCATATTGGCAGCAGTTGTAAATTTGTATATAATATATATGTTGCGTGAGGGGGTTGAGAATGAGAGGTCAGAGATGTGCTGTTGTTGCACTTCTTGTTTGGCTTGAAATTTTTTCATATTAGAAAGAGGAAGGGGGAATGAAACTTTGGAACAGAATTTGTTCAATTTTTTCTTTCATCTTTAGGTGTGCTTCTTTTTAAACTTTCTTATACTGATTTGCCGAAAAATCATGTACTCGTGGTTTCGTGTTTCATGGGTTTGGGCATGATCTTGGTAATGATGATTATAAACTTGTGAGGATGACACAGTTTAAGAAATATGAGGATGATAATCTAGGCTGTTTTATTCAGTATGGAGTTAAGGTTTTTAGTTTAAAAAATAAAGCTTGGAGAAAGATTAAGAACTTGCCAAATTATCTTCGTTTTATGTTTCAATTTTATTTTCATCTTTTGAATAGAAGAGGATATGGTGTGTTTGTTAATGGGGTTGTTCATTGGGTGTCGCCTCGCAGGCCTGAGTCTGGAATTGGTAATTTGATAGTGGCTTTTGATCTTGGAGTCGAAGAGTTTCGTTTATTGCCACAGCCTGATTATGGTGGCCATGAGAAATATTTTGTGTTGGATGTTGGAGCGCGGAAGGGCATTAATATTTTATGTCACAGGACCCAGATGATACTCTAAAGCGAAAAACCTTTGAACTATTTCATAAAATGACAAAATCCTCAAGCGAAGAAGTGAAACAAGAGGAAGGAAATTAGATTATACTTAATAAGTAATGTCTTGTTGTATTGAGATATTATTGCCATGTCATGTGCGTGTGAAAAACTTGAGAGATGAAGAACTATTTATTCAGTAGTTATTGTTTTTCCTACATGACGAGTAATGTACTAATGTGTTTTTAAGTTTTATATGTTTTTGAATTTTTATTGCTTTGCCTTTATCAAATTTAGATTCGTTATCAAATCAAACTTATCCGGATTGTTATCGAATTTGGATATGTCATCAAATCAGATATATTATCAAACTCAGATCCATTATCAAATTCGGATATTGTACCGAATTCGGACCAGTAGTCAAATCAAACTGATCTGATCCGATAATCATTCAAATTGGATTCGTTCGATTCGATAATAATCGGATCGGATCGGATTGAGTTTGATAAGGTAATCAATTCTGATCGAATCAAATATCTCAATGCTTATCGGATCAGATCAGATTCGGATTCAGTCCCATCCGATCCGACTAGGGTAGTGCCCATGGGTATCTAAAAATAACAGCTTAAATGAACAAAGTCGAGCGATACCAAACGAGCCTCACAGCTCACAATCAAAGATGGGGGTGAGCATCGGTTCCGGTTCTACCCGGAATCGGTTGGAACCGGACCGATTTTCCGGGTTTGGAATCGGAACCGGTTGTAACTGGTCCGGTTCCAGTTCCAAAAATGAAGGAACCACTTTAACAGGTCTGGTTCCGATTCCAAACTGATTGGAACCGGAACCGGACCATAGAACCTGTTTCTGGAACCGAATATAGAACTGGTTTCTACCTAGGGGAGCGTCGCGACACTGGACATCAGACATTCGAGCGTCGCGACGCTAACCCTTGTGCGTCGCGACGCCGAGACGTTCAGCTCACATAGTTTCCTTGAACTGTAGGGGAGCATTGCAACTCCTAACTTCCGCGTCGCGACACCGAGGGCTGATGAGTACTAAAACTTCATTTTCTTCGTTCTTGAGCATCCGGACTCCGATTATGTCCCCGTTTTTCCTACGGACTCGTATCAAAATGTAGTTTTCATTAAAATATATTATAATAGGGTAATTCAGAACCGGACCGGAACCGAATAATAGGGTACCCTATTTAATTGGGTAGGTTCTGGTTCCACTTAGTTATGAATCGATTTTTCTTAGGTAGGTTCCGGTTTCATGCGGAACTGGAATTGAAACCGATTTTGCTCACCCCTAATCAAAGACTGATATGATGATATCATTTAAAACGTTTTTTCATCAAATTTAACAAACCATCCCCTAAAAAATTAGTCTAATAATTACTTTTTATTTTATAATAAAGAAAACGTTTTTTTGTAAAAAAGAATTTTTTATTCCAACCTTATCATTCTTTTTCACTTCTATACTATTCCTACTAAAATTTGACACATTCAAATTCAAAGGGTTCAAAACATCTAATTACCAAAATTAATAAATGAATAACTAAATTATTTATGTGTAAGAACTTTAATAAATGAAAATTATTTATTAAAAAAATTAATTAGAACTAAGTTAAGATTGCCGATGAATTTATAAAGTGAAAGGAGTGAAGATTGACAATGACATTTTAATGAGTTCAGTGATATGTCTCCAAGAGGCGTGGCTTGGTGGTGTAGGGTTCAAGATCTTACCTTAAAACTTTGGGGCATTATGTATCGCCGTCCCCCAAAGCATGCCACTATTGTCCCTGAAACTAGTGGTCATGGGGCATTACGTATCGCCGTCCCCCAAGCCACTGAACTAGAACTGGGGGTGCGGATCTATGCTACCCTCAAAGCTTTGAAACTAGGATCTAGGAGCATATGTCATCCATATGGATGGTAAAATCCAGATCTGGACCTGGGTCCGGTCAGATCCGGGTGCAGATCCGGAAGTAATTTGGTTAACCCGGGTCTACCCGGTCCGGATCCGGATACCCGGGTTACTTTTTTTAAATTTTTTTAAATTTTTTTTAATTTTTTATAATTTTTTTATAATTTTTAATTGTATTATTTTATATTTATATTTGGATTTTGTCAATTTTATTAATTTTATTTCAATTCTTTTATATTTTTAATTATATTCTATTTTATTTTGTATATTTCATTATATTTTAATTTTTTTTTTATTTTTTTTCCGGACCCGGGTCTATCCGAGCCGGACCCGTGTGAACCCGGGTCCGGATCCGGATTCGCCCGAGTCCAAATTTTTAAGACTCGGGTTCGTTTTTTTTAATCCTAGACCCGGGCCGGGTCCGAGTATTATTGTCATGCCTAGTCATCCATAATCCTGAACTAGGATCTGGGGGCGTTACGTATCACCGTCCCCCCAGTCATCTACATGTGCACATGTTCTCTGTCCGTCAATTCCATGTTTGTACAAGTTACATACTGAGGTGGATCTTTCCCCCATGCCTCGAAAATCATAAAACTCATGCTGTTAATCTCAAAACTGTATAAAACACTGCATTTAGCATGAAACTCAAAATCAAATATGGCTAACGCCCTATGTGCTGGAAAAAGTAATAAGAAAATCAACTTGAAAGGAGAAGTGTCCACTCACAGTTGGAATCTGGCTGGAGCTATACCACTTCGTCGAAGGAGATTGCAACTCTTGTAATGGTCTATAAGTGATAACTTGATTAGAATAAAAACCACGAGATAAGTTTTGGAACTAGGCTAAACTACTAAATTCAATTACGTGATATCGTAACTTGGTATATTATACTTGTACTAAGATGTAATGTGTACATACAAACTGATACGAGACCCTAAGGGTGGTCTCTAACACGCTAGGGTGGAACTGGGGTGGTTTAAAACTGATTTTGGAAAATTATGTGTCACGCGTCGCGACGCGCAACGTCCAGAAGCGTGCAATCATATTTCTCTTGCGCGTCGCGACGCGAATCAGTTTTCAAGGATTTTCTTCTTCTTCAAATCCAACTCACCCAATTGCAATTCCTAATATTTCCATACTAAAAACCATAACACAAAACATCATCATACATCATCTTCACACATTATAATTCAAGTTAACATCCTCAACACTCCATTAATCACATCATTCTCACTTTTGGCTTAAACCCTATGATTTATTAAACTTGGTTATTTATGCTACAACCAATTTCTTTTCTAATTAATCAACAATAATCAACCCATACCATGCTAACATTTCTATTTATTACCTATCTTCCAAAATCCATCAACTTAAATTTTGGGTCAAGTTTTATTACATTCTTCCTCTTGAATTTCTTCATTGTCTAAGCCCTCCATTGTTTCCCATCTTATTTTCTTTGACTCCTCTTCTCCTTTCTTCTTTCTTTTCTTTTTTTTCCTTTCTTCTTCTTCTTCTTCTTCTTCTTCTTCTTCTTCTTCTTCTTTTTCTTCTTCTTCTTCTTCCTCCTCTTCTCTCCCACGTTACTTCTTCATTCTCTTCGACTTGTATTTTTGACCCATTTCTGATCCGAACATGGAAATATGTTCAACACGGAAGTTGTAGATCTCAATCTCAGATTTCCGACGGTATAAAATTCATAGAATTGAAGTTCATATGAGAAAGATATGGCCCAAATACCAATCTGCTGTCCATAGTGGTACATTATACAGTCTCGTATCGGAATTTCAGGGAATTAACCGATTATCCCCAAAGTCGTTCCATGAGTGTATTTGTGTCCGAACATGATTTATATTATGTTACCTTCATCCCATAATACCACAGTACTACAACATAACAGTAGTAAAGACTATCGGTCGTTACAACTTCTCCCCCCTTAAATAGAATTCGTCTTCAAATCCTCTTTAAACTTGGGTTCTTATCATAGATATCGGTATTTGTGGGTTTCTTATAAACTACTAGCTTTAACTGACTATACACCCATCTCCTTTTCATCCATTGCGTTATACTACTTCCCGACGATTCCGTGCGCTATCATTCTGAACCTAGAATGATATTACTTGGAAATTGTAACTAGAGTTGTACACTAATTGTCTGTGTGAACGCTTATCATGCATCATACCTCTGGCCATACTTGGGTAAAATTCTTCAGAATTCATGGCTTCAGTGATTATTCCTTAAGTTCTTTACTGAAAGGTACTTCTTTGTTCTCATTTCATACGATCTTAGCTGAGTATTCTTGGCTACTTCATTTCTGGGCTTCTAGTTATGCTCAACATTCTCTATTTCCATGGAAAATCTCTTTCTCTAGATCTTAAGTTATGCTCATCAATTATTCGACTCGATTGAGTTCTTCTTGGTTAGTACTTTGACTCTTACTAGAAGTACTGGTGTCTCACGGTTAAGCTTCTCATGTTTCTTTTCCGGAATCAAGAGGTTTACAGGAGTGATCCTAGTGGTTACTAGCAATGCTTGCACTCAACACCTTCTTTGCCCCACTTGTTCAATTTGATCTTAATATTCTTTCTCATATCTTGACTACTTAGCTCTCTATATTCTCATTGATAAGCTTCAGCTTCTTATGAATGGGGCCTAGGGTTTCATAGCTTACTGATGTTGTTTATGGGTAGTTTGCTAATGGTCCTCCTTAATTCGCTAAGGATTCAGGCTTAATAATATGGCTAAAGTTCAAACTCTTTTCGTACTTTGCTTCCATTGTTATTATAAATCTGATTATTGTTCCTCCACACCGACTCATTTCCCAAACCTGGTTATATGCTAGGATACTATTGTTGGGGTTGGTACTCAGAACGCCAATTCCCCGTTGTATTTCCTTGAAAATACTATTATAAATGTTTTAATATGAATAAAACGAGTAGTTTCTATAATATAATATATCTTCTTATATAGTAAAGACGTAATAGACCTTAGGATGATTAGTCATGATACAGTTGCAAAAGCGTCGCAACTGACATTGAGTTGTATCATGACGTTGTCATTCGCAGACAGTTCCTGGTCAAGGTTTACACTACTTGGTCAGTAAACTAAACCCGTTGAGATCGGTACATGTCGTACACTGGAATATATGATTCTAATGGTTTCTCAATGAACCATTAGTCTTAGAGACTCGTTTAGACGTGTAGGTGTTTATAGCGGATAAACACTGAACGAATCACCGAAGATTCTTAATTGATGGTACACCATCGTCAATAAGAATCTTCTCAGGTTGAGTAGCATTTGTGATTCTTCGACTTGAGATACCGTTGTGGGCACATGAGACATCTTCCACACTTAGATGGCAGTCACGTCACCGATCTATTTAGATCAGACTTTCGCTTGTTCGTTGGGTGTGGATACATCCTCAGGGTGTCATGTGTGTGTCGAGATAGGATCCGTCAGTTCCGTGTACAGAGCATAGGTAGTCCATATATATGATTTGCAATCAGATAAAAACCATGGGCCCGTGGTATACTTTAGAATTCAGTTCTAAGTGTTCTTTTAGAGATTGCTAATAGAGACGTCGACGAGATTGTCCTTATAGAGATTTGATGTTTACATCTATATCTCTGGGATATATCTGGATACCTGTGACGAAGGAATTATACATATGTCATGACCTCGACCTGTATGATTCAGCGAGTTTATCTATGGTCGTCATAATTTACGAGTGGATAAATTATGGACACGAAATTGGATTTCGTGACGGATATGCCTGAATCTAGAGAGTCTCACTAGTGAAATATACTCTTAGAGCACTAGGGCAACTTTTATGAATAATACTGATTATTTATAAGTCGTTTAAAGTTAAACGAAAAATATATGCGAATGGACCTAATAGTCATTTCCTAATTTTTTTGTATTTGTATTTAATGATAGATTTTATTAAATACACATTAATTAAATGTCAAATTGTAATATTTGACATATATCATAAATATATATGTATTTGGATATTTAAAGTAAATATATATATATATATTTAAAATATTTGTATTTAAATAATTATTTAATTATTTAATTGTTAAATAATTAAATTAATTAAAAATAAAAATATCTTAAGTTTTGATATTTTTTGGAAATGTCTTCAGTTGCTTTTGTTGACTTGTTGAAATTCATTAAAGGTGTAATGATTCAAAATACAAGTTGATAATGCAAATTAAATGAAACAAAAATTAAATATCTAGATATTTTTCTATACCAAATTCGGCTGAGGCTTAATTGGTGGAGGTATATATTGTTTTGTTTCATTTCATTAGGTTAAAGGGTTCATAAGTTACAAAAACAAACACGAAAGAGTTGAGAGAAAAGTTTGAAGACAAAAGGAAAAAGCTTGGAAATCTTTGAGTTTTGTGAGTTTTTCTTTAAAGCCTTCAATATAGAAAATGTTTCTAACATTCTTAGCTTCAATATGTGTTGCTAGGATGTTGTCTCTACTGTAGGCACTGCATTTTTGCATGTAAGTCCCGATGATGAGTCTCACATGGAGACACTACCTCTTTAAATTATGGAAGTCGCGGGAAACGAACGTCGGAATGGAAGAGTCAGGAATTGACATCTTATTGGATTTAATTCGCTTGTTTAGCTTCGGGTTTGCTTGTTGGACCTCTGTTTTAAAACACATCCCTAACCCAAAACCAAAGCCACACTCCCACCGAGCCCAAAACCAAAGTCATACGCCCACCTAGCCCAAGCCCATTAAATCACATCCAATAATAATTAAAACATTTAAAACACATGTCAAAAATTAAATTAAATCAAATTAAATTAAATCAAATCCAATTAAATCAAAACAAATCTCATTCCTAAATTAAATAAATCAAATCAAATCTCATAAATCACATTCCTAATTAAATTAAATCACATGCCTAAACTAAATGAAATCAAATCAAATCCCAATAATCATCTTCCTAACTAAAACAAATTACCTCCTAAATTAAAGATAACATTTCCTTATGACACACAAATTAAATATTCCCCCATAATTACAATATTCTTTCCCTACCAATACAAGGATAACCTCAATCCTCTCCTATAAAAGAAAACACAAGCCAAACCCTTGGACCCGGGCTCATTCATCAAACAGCACAAAAAACCCTATCACGCTCCTCACGCCACTCGGCAAGCACTCACTCAGCAAATAGACACACGCCCCTCACCAGTACCTTCACGCAACTCCTCATATAATATACCACACACTGCCGACTACAACAGCCCTCAACTTCACTCAACTCCTCACACAATATACCACACACTGCCGACCACAAGCAGCCCCTTCAACACTCACGCCACATCCCCTACTTCACGTCACACAACCCTAAACAGCCCTATCTCACGCCTAAAAATAGCAACAAACTCAGCCTTCATTCACGCCTAAAAATAGTAACCAATACAGCCTTATTCACGCACAAACTACCACCGAAACTGCCACCGAAATAGCCACAAACCGCCACCTAAACAGCCGCAAAGTGCACCCAATCAGCCTTTAAAATACCCCACAAACTGCACCCAAACTGCACCATTAAACCTGCAAATTGTACCCCTGAAATACCGCAAAACAGTCCCAAAAAACTGCATAACCAGAACATCAAAAACTGCAAAAAAAAAAAAAACCACGTAAAACAGTCCCTGAATACCGCAAACAGTAACTAAACCCAACGACCAGAAAATACAGCAAAAATAGAGGAAACAGCGGCCCAAAACAGCGAGGCGACGAAGGAAAACAGAAAACCAGTGAACCGGAGGAGTTGCGGAGCATCAACCCTTCCGACGGCCGTGTAACGCGCTTCCGAGAGACGACTTAAGAGGTTAGAACTGAGGGCACCCCTTTTATTTATTATTCTTTATTTTATTACTTTATTTCGCATGAGTATTGTGGATTGGTGCATGATGTGATTTTCGGATGAACGAAATATGTGTTCTCTCTTGCGGTATATCGGATGGAAACCCGGACGTAAATTTCATAGCCGAATCCGAATGGACGGTATTGCGGTCTGCACAAGGGATACAACTCCACGTACCACTTGAGAGACACACATATTTTGTCTCATCCAACCTTTCTATCCTTTCCGTAAGGTTTTCTGTTTCTCGATTTCCTTTTCCCCGATATCCATGTGTGTCTAACAAAAGAGAAAAAGGAAGAAAAAGAAAAAAAAAGAAAAGAAAAAAGGAAAAAAAAAATTGTTTGTTTTTAGTCCTTGATAGTTAGACATAAGTCTGATGATGAAATTGATTGCTTTAGGGTGAAACCTTAGAAACGATAAACCCTTGACGTGCTTTTACCTGATAATTTGAGTAATTGATCTATGTTAGACTCTTAAGCACTTGATTATGGTTCTTAGCAGTGAAAACCTGAGTAGTTAGCAAAGTGACTAGTTGAAGAAATTGTAGGTCGGTGAATGACTGTTCGCCTAAATGTCTATCTTGATTTGCTTGTGTTATGATGTGTGGAATGGTTGAAAATAAAAGAAAAGTCTCTAAAGAAAAGAATTGAACCACCTATAACCGATAAGCGTGAAGCTACCCATGGGCAAGTATTAGGACCACCATGAGGAGAAATGCTACCTTAAAAGGTAGGTGTGTTGAAAAATAGAAAAAAAAAGAAAAAAAAAGAAAAGAAAAAAAGAAAAGAAAAGAAAAAAAGAAGTTCAAAAAGAAAAGAAAAAAAAAGAAAGAGACAAAAGAGAAAAGAGAAAGAAAACCATACCACATTGAGCACAGAAAAGCAATTGCAGAGTATGATTGAGATATCTAGGTTGGTTTGACCCATCAACCACAATTTTTAAAACAAAATCATTGAGTTGGCTTACCTGGGGAAGAATCTGCAAAGGAACATTTGCACACACACACACTTTGAGTCTGTCTTAGATAATTTATTCAAAGACTTAGAATTGAGTTGTGTTGAATGTTTTGAAGGTTCTCTGGTTTCATTACTGAGCATTCTTTGAGGGCAATAATATGTGTAACTATTGGGACTATTTCGTAGAATGTGATATAGTATGATGATATGGAATGCCACATCACGTGGTTCACTTTGACCTATTACAAGCAGCGAAGAGCAGAAAGTTAAATCAAGACTAGGGGCGACCAGTCTACCACCCCGAAAATAAGGGAAACAACGAGATCTTGAGCTATGAGACAAAAGAGAACCAACCAATCACCAGAAGAGAACTGGCAGAAGGAAATTGCAAGCAGACCTAGGGGGCGACCAAAGACTTTTGTAGGCAAGAAGCACCGAAGAGCACAAGGAAGACCTAACCCATCGGAATAGGAAACATATTCATGCATGCATGCATACACGTCATATACACGCAATACTTGTCTTGTTTTTGTTCACAGGTTTTAAAGAAAATGAGAAAGCGGCAAATGCAAGCCAACCAAAAACAGCAACATAGCATCATCAGTTTCAGGAATGAATCCCAGAGCCGAGGCCCACACTATCAGCAGTCTGGGGAATGAATCCCAGGGTTGAGGCCCACATCTTCAGAGTTTTGGAATGAATCCGGGAATGAATCCCAAGGTCGAGGCCCACATCGTCAGAGTTTTGGAATGAATCCTAGGGTCGAGGCCCACATCATCAGAGTTTTGGAATGAATCTCAGGGTCGAGGCGCACATCGTCAGAGTTTTTGAATGAATCCGGGAATGAATCCCAGGGTCGAGGCCCACATCGTCAGAGTTTTGGAATGAATCCCAGGGTCGAGGCCCACATCGTCAGAGTTTTGGAATGAATCCCAAGGTCGAGGACCACATTATCAGCAGTTTTGGTAATGAATCCCAGGGGGCGAGGACCACATCAGTATCAGTTTGGGGCGAGGCCCACATTAATATCAGTCTGTGGGCGAGGCCCACATCAGTATCAGTTTGGGACGAGACCCACATCATTATCAGTCTGGGGGCGAGGCCCATATCAGTATCAGTCTGGGGGCGAGGCCCACATCAGTATCAGTCTGGGGGCGAGGCCCACATCAGTATCAGTCTGGGGGCGAGGCCCACATCAGTATCAGTTTGGGGCGAGGCCCACATCAGTATCAGTTTGAGGATGGAGCATGGGTCGAGGCCCACATCAGTATCAGTTTGGGGATGAGTCCCAGGGTTGAGGCCACGTCAGAATCAGTTTTGGGGATGAGTCCCGGGGCGAGGCCCACATCAGTATCAGTCTGGGGGCGAGGCCCACATCAGTATCAGTTTGGGGAAGAGTCCCAGGGTTGAGGCCCACGTCAGAATCAATTTTGGGGATGAGTCCCAGGGCGAGGCCCAAACTGTATCAGTTCAGGGTTGAGGCCCACACATCATCAGTGTCAATTTTGGGGATGCGTCCCAGGGTCGAGGCCCACATCAGTATCAGTTTCGGGGATGTGTCCCAGGATTGAGGCCCACACATCATCAGAAAGCCGAGAATGGCACTCCGAGAATGGAGCACAGTTCGGGAATGAACAAGCCGGGAATGGTACTCCGAGAATGGAGCACGGTTCGGGAATGAACAAGCCGGGAATGGTACTCCGAGAATGGAGCACGGTTCAGGAATGAACAAGCCGAGAATGGCACTCCGAGAATGGAGCACGGTTCGGGAATGAACAAACCGGGAATGACACTCCGAGAATGGATCAAGGTTCAGGAATGAACAAGCCGAGAATGGCACTCCGAGAATGGAGCACGGTTCGGGAATGAACAAGCCGAGAATGGCACTCCGAGAATGGAGCATGGTTCGGGAATGAACAAGCCAAGAATGGCACTCCGAGAAAGGAGCACGGTTTGGAAATGAACAAGTCGGGAATGGCACTCCGAGAATGGAGCACAGTTCGGGAATGAACAAGCCGAGAATGGCACTCCGAGAATGGAGTAAGGTTCGGGAATGAACAAGCCGGGAATGGCACTCCGAGAATGGAGCAAGGTTCGGGAATGAACAAAGCCGAGAATGGCACTCCGAGAATGGAGCAAGGTTCGGGAATGAACAAGCCGAGAATGGTACTCCGAGAATGGAGCAAGGTTCGGGAATGAACAAGCGGAGAATGTCACTCTAAGAATAGAGCACGGTTCGGGAATAGACCACATCACAGTAACGGTTCGGGAATGGACCACATCACAGTAATGGTTCGGGAATGGACCACCTCACAGTAACGGTTCTGGAATGGACCACATCACAGCAATGGTTCGGGAATGGACCACCTCACAATAACGGTTTGGGAATGAACCATGGGTCGAAGCACCTCACCACATATCAACTCAGTTCAAAGCAGCCGGAAAGTCAAGCAACAGCTGGCGAGCCAGGTAAGTAAAAATGCATTGCATAAACTTTGATAGGATTGTCATTGTCACACACTGCACAAGTCCCATCAAAGTGGGGGCGACTGTAGGCACTGTATTTTTACATGTTAGTCTCGATGATGAGTCTCACATGGAGACACTACCTCTTTAAATTGTGGAAGTCACGGGAAACGGACGTCGGAAGGGAAGAGTCAGGAATTGACATCTTATTGGATTTAATTCGCTTGTTTAGCTTCGGGTTTGCTTGTTGGACCTCTGTTTTAAAACACATCCATAACCCAAAACCAAAGCCACACTCCCACCTAGCCCAAAACCAAAGCCATACGCCCACCTAGCCCAAGCCCATTAAATCACATCCAATAATAATTAAAACATTAAAAACACATGTCAAAAATTAAATTAAATCAAATTAAATTAAATCAAATCCAATTAAATCAAAACAAATCTCATTCCTAAATTAAATAAATCAAATCAAATCTCATAAATCACATTCCTAATTAAATTAAATCACATGCCTAAACTAAATGAAATCAAATCAAATCCCAATAATCATCTTCCTAACTAAAACAAATTACCTCCTTAATTAAATATATCATTTCCTTATGATACATAAATTAAATATTCCCCCCATAATTACAATATTCTTTCCCTACCTATACAAGGATAACCCCAACCCTCTCATATAAAAGAAAACACAAGCCAAACCCTTGGACCCGGGCTCATTCATCAAACAGCACAAAAAAAACCCTATCATGCCCCTCACGCCACTCGGCAAGCACTCACCCAGCAAAGAGACACACGCCCCTCACCAGTACCTTCACACAACTCCTCACACAATATACCACACACTGCCGACTACAACAGCCCTCAACTTCACGCAACTCCTCACACAATATACCACACACTGCCGACCACAAGCAGCCCCTTCAACACTCACACCACATCCCCTACTTCACGTCACACAACCCTAAACAGCCCTCCCTCACGCCTAAAAATAGCAACAAACTCAGCCTTCATTCACGCCTAAAAACAATAACCAATGCAGCCTTATTCACGCAAAACTGCCACCGAAACTGTCACCGAAACAGCCACAAACTGCCACCTAAATAGCCGCAATCTACACCCAAATCAGCCCCTAAACTACCCCAAAAACTACACCCAAACTGCACCCTTAAACCTGTAAACTGCACCCCTGAAATACTATAAAACAGTCCCAAAAAACTACACAACCAGAACATCAAAAAATGCAACAAAAACGGTCCCAAAAACCGCGCAAAACAGTCCCCGAATACCACAAACAGTAACTAAACCCAACGACCAGAAAATACAGCAAAAACAGAGGAAACAGCAGCCCGAAATAGCGAGGTGACGAAGGAAAACAGAATACCAGTGAACCGGAGGAGTTGCAGAGCATCAACCCTTCCGACGGCCGTGTAACGCGCTTCCGAGAGACGACTTAAGAGGTTAGACCTGAGAGCACCCATTTTATTTATTATTCTTTATTTTTTATTTTTTTATTACTTTATTTCGCATGAGTATTGTGGATTGGTGCATGATGTGATTTCCAGATGAACGTAATATGTGTTCTCTCTTGCGGTATATCAGATGGAAACCCGGAAGTAAATTTCGTAGCCGAATCCGAATGGACGGTATTGCGGTCTGCACTCGGGATACAACTCCACGTACCACTTGAGAGACACACATATTTCATCTCATCCAACCTTGTGTTCAAGCATGATTTAGTCTAGTAGGTTATTTATTTTTAAGCATGATTTAGTCTAGTATGTTATTTATTTTTAAGCATGATTATGTTATTTCTTTATGCATGATTTAGTTATTTGCTTTCACATTAGGAGTTTAATATACGTTTATGTTTAGGTTGTTATTTATTTTTCGTGTTTGATAATTCAACATGCTCATGGGATTATTGTGTGATATCGTATGTTTGCCGTTATGATGACTTACTTTTAAAGCATGCAAACTTAGCTATAGGATTTATTTTCATGAATGCGAACTAGATCTAGGTTATTCTTGAATACATATGCTGCGTAAATTCGGTTAAGCTATTGTACAAATCATTTTATTACAAGTGGCATAAGTAAAGGACCATTCCGAACCCAACGGTTTGAGGTCTTCCCTTGTGAGGGGTGAGTGCGGCCTTAAATCATTTTCCCGGTTCACACCGGGTGACGACTCATTTATTCTCCAGTTTAGTCCCATGCGGGCTACTCCGTAATCTCGACTAGGCCGTGAGCCTGGAACAGCATCGTCAAGTTCTGTGTCCTACATCTACACTTATAGTTTGTGTTTTAATTGGTTGTGAACTTGTTTGAAAGATGTGTGCATGTATGGTTTATAAGTGTGCTTGAAATGGTTTCAATGGCTTACTTTTGATTATTTGATAATCAAGTTGCCATTCTAGAGTTGCTAAGCCACTCATTGATGACCTACAATTATTTTTGAGTTGTTTCATGATGGTGAGACTTGTTTGGTGTGGTAAAGAATGAATTAAAGTGTTGGATTTAAAAGATTTGGTAATATTTGTCAATTTGAAGAAATTATAAAATTAGGGTTCTTAACCCTTTCCAAATTTGGGGCTTTTCATATATGTGATGTATTATAGTGTGTATATGATGCATGTTAATTTTTGAGTTGATTGGATTTGATCTTGACATGTTTTGAACATAAAATGACCAAATTGTAAAAATTGGAAAATGTTGCGGGTGTTCGACAATTAGGCAAAAATTGGGGATTTTGTTGCAATCTGATTTTGATGTGCTGGACATGTTGGGAATCATTTTAGAAATGATTTAGAATCATCCAAAATTATATTTGACAATTTTAGGACTAAAATGATCAATTTGCAAAGTTGTGGGGCAATTCGGTAATTAACAAGAAATTTGATTTCTTGGGTAATTTTTCAGAATTTAATAATTGGATAATTAAATAAATAAATTTATTTAATTGATCTAATAAAAATTTTGAAATCGGAAAATTTTGATTTTCCACGATTCCGCTGCGTTACCAGATTTTCGCCATAAAACCCCTACAACTCTCTCTTTATGGTTTACCATATTGTAGTAAATTTATTTTCTCATTTTGTACTACATCACTCCCAAACCACCCATTCTTATGGCTAAGGCTATTCCAAACTCATGGTGGTTTGGTCAACTTAGACTAGGGTTGGGTACTCCATATAGATTACGTGAACTAAAACGTAATGGGTCTTTGGTTTCTTTTTCAATACTAAGAATCCTTAATGCTTACTTAGTATTCTCTCTTACTATTGTTGAACTCTCACAGTTTCACTTCCAAACCTATTACTTGTTGGCCTTTTTATCTTCTTTCGTGCTCCGTTCTGTGCCTGAAACTTCTGTAGTCTACATCTTTACCTCCTTATCTGAAACATATCACCTTTCACATGTTCCTAGTCATGTTTAAATTTCTTCCCCTACATATTTGTCACTGTTTAACTAGTACTTCTTCTCTTCACTGCTTCGTCTAATTACTTCTCTTCTAGATCTCTTATTTAGAGTTATTTCTTTTTCTATCATGTTCTGGTATTGCATCCAAGGTTTGATGTTTCGATCTCTTACTACTAAGCATTCTCTTAATTCTGGAACTATCTTGAGGCAACCCTCCAGGTCCATCTCTGCTACTGTCGTCTAACGAGGGTTGGGAGGGTGGGAACTTAACCTGAGGCCTTTCCATTTATGGTGACCTGGTTGCACACACGACTAATCTGCAAGCCTAGAACTCTTATGTATATATATCTAATGTCTATTCATGCACTAAGATACTACTGTTAAGGATTCCCTGGTTTGCTTTCTTTAACTTACTTTTGATTATTTCAAACCATCGAACACTCTACTCCTTCTGCGAAATTCCTTTGTAGTCATATTCTCTAAAAAATTTCTTGTGTCACCTCTGCACTCCTCTCTATTTGTGTCTATTTTTAAACCTTCTAAAGTTATTACTTTCTTTCTCAAAGTGCTGCTATATTCTCTTTATTATTCCTCATTAATAAGTTTACTTTGCTACATAGATCTCTTTCTCATCGTAGTTCCTTAAACTCTTACATCTTTACTTTTCTGAAAATTATATCAACTTCAATTGCTTAAGGCCTCTTCTGCTGAATCTTTCTGATTTAGGTGTCACTCTTATCTAGTCCTTCTTTCTCAATAACGTGAGACTCTTATAAGTTGTTCACTATATTCCTGAGAGCTGCTCTCTCTAGTGTCTTCATATTTCTAAGTCTTTACTTCTCTAAGTGTTCCTTATTCCAACGGTGGTTACCAAACTTAGCTCATCTTACTATGGCTTTGTACTATTCTATCTCATGCTTCTTATCTAGGTTTCATTGGACTCATAGATTTGGCTGTCTAGCCATCTCGCAAATCATCTATTCTATCAATTTCTCTTCTTTACTGATTCTTCTCTTTACTAGGCTTTTAAGTTGAGGAGTGAGCATATACATTCCATAGGAATCCATGGATAAGCATTCTGTTTAACATTTAAGCTCGGTGATGATCTGGTTAAATATCTATATACTTATTGGAATCGTAGTTTCTATGAGAAAAAGGTCGTTATTCATTCTGCAGGAACCTGATCAACTACTTCTATGTCTTGGGGCCACACAACTATCATCAATTCTCTACATTACTATCTTCTCGTTATGTTAACTTTATACCTAAATATTCTGAATTTCCTTGTTACTTTTCGCATTCCTCTTAATCACTTCCATATCCTAACTCTTGGTTCTAAGTTATGCTGCCAATACTAGTGGTGACTCATTCTCCTGGTTACTTCCTAGATTTCAGCTCTCTGCTCTTGCTATAAGCTTCGACTTTGGAACTTTATTCTACTGTCCATACTGATACTCTTATCACTCCTAAATGTCTCCAACCTCTCGAATTTATCCTTGTATACTTTCACGAATTTCTTCTAACTTGGGCTGTTCTATAGGTTCTACTACATTTGGTCTATTTGTGGACTCCTACTAATCTTGCAAACCTCTCTCTCACTTGCCTTAATCTTTGACTTTACTGGGTTCTCTTCTTTATATCCTCAAAGACTTCCTTAATCTTTTTCTGAGTAACCTGTCTTCCAAGGTCTTTCCATTTCTTAAGATGAACTTTCATCGACTCCTTACAGTCATCTATATCTATGCTGGTAAGAACTATGGAAAACATAGTATATCTCGATGAGTTTCGATATCCTTGTTCTGGTACTTTGTGTCCTGGTAGAGTATATTTCTCATGTAAGGCATGTATGAGCTAGATTCCATCAGGACATCTTTCTTAACTGGTATCACTAAGCGGTGGTAGACTAGATAGCTCAAGATCTTGTCACCATCGGATTACTTGGGATAAGGTAAATAATCGTTTCTGTTTATGATATTTATTTGCCTGCTTATGGGCCTGAGTCTGGATTTGGGGATCTGGGGTTCTCTAGGTCCTTTTTGACATCTCTTGTCTGTGGGAACTTTCTAGGCTAGCATCGATTTCTCTGTTCTTTTATCTTCCTGTCTATTCCTCGTTACTTAGGGAACTTACTATCTATATGGAGTACCTGAAGGCTATTAGTTCGGTTTGAAGGAATGTTCTGAGGAAGGAAATGGATCTTACATCTTCTAGGCACACTAATCCTTGTTCAGGCTTTTCTATTCTCTTTCTATTGTCCAGGATATATATCCTTAGTATTTCACTGTCTTATTCTATCTCTTTACTTTTCTTTGTCTCTGGCTACTTACACTCTTATGCATCTTTCTTTACTTTCTTATAACTTTCCTTTCTCACTCCCTTGGTAAATTTTCTTAGATTTTTTTATGTCTGGTTTCATAGCTCATTTATACTTCTGGTAATAGATTAGAATAACTTCAGGAAAAATTCTTAACGTGGATCTAGAATACAGTTGTTCTTGTAATGGATACTATTCGAATAGTCTGAGAGGGCTTACTAACCTGTCTATAGAACTTTGAGGACGTACTCGAGGATCAGATACTGGAGAGGTAGTGCCTTGCATACGAGTATCTCGGACATACTGCGTATACAGAATCCCCAACACTCTACCCACTACAGTCACTGACTCCCTAGACCATGCTCTGATACCATCTTTGTAACATCCCCAATCTGGAAGATGTTACCGGCAAGGAATAGGCCGTATTCCCCTGAGCCTCTGCCCTTCTAACTATAAACTACATTATTTCTCTGTTCTCAATCAAATTCTTGTTTATGGAACCAATGCCCAAACTTGAGAATATGGAAAACAAGTTCATTAATAATAACTGTATACAATAAATACTTGTTTTTACAATGACTACACATAACTCATATACCAATACATGATTTTTATTTGACTCTGACTAACTCCAACTGGACAGTTACTCTTTGACTTGGACTGGTGGACTCCAAACCCTAGAGACTGCATCAGTATCCTTCCTTCCGAGCTCGTCCTCCGAGAACACCTGCAAAACCAAAAACATTGAGTGGGGGGGTTAGATCGTTGTACGATCTAAGTGAGTGGACGGTTTAGAATAAAAACAGAAATAATAAAATGAAAATAGTTGATTCTAAAACCACAATTCAGAAATAATTTATATAAAAACTCTCTTCTGAATATCTCATCTGAATTCTCTTCGTAAAACTTATATTTCCTGAACGTTTCTTATAAAACTATTATTTTCTGAAAACACTATTTTCTAAAAACATTTCCGAAAAAATGTGTCTGAAAACTACTTCTAAAATCTGAAACTGTTTCTGAAAAACTGATATATGAAAACTGGTCTTTTTTTCTGAAAAACTTGATGTATGGGGGAGTTACGCATCGTCGTCCTCTCATACGCCTACTAGAGCCAGGAGTGCAAATCCATGACTTTGGGGCGTTACGTATCGTCGTCCCCCAAAGCATGCCACTACTGTCCCTGAAACTAATGGTCTTTGGGCGTTACGTATCGCTGTCCCCTAAGCCACTGAACTAGAACTGGGGGTGCGAATCTATGCTACCCTCCAAGCTCTGAAACTAGGATCTAGGGGCATCTGTCATCCCTAGTCCTGAACTAGGATCTGGGGGCGTTACGTATCACCGTCCCCCCAGTCCTCTACATGTATATATGTTATTTGTCCGTCAATTCCATGTCTGTACAGGTTACATACTGAGGTGGGTCTTTCCCCCATGCCTCAAAAATCATAAAACTCATGTTGTAAATCTCAAAACTATCTAAAACACTACATTTAGCATGAAACTGAAATCAAATATGGATAACGCCCTATGTGCTGGAAAAAGTAAGTCTCATTTCATAAGTAATAAATTAATAAAAAAATCAACTTGAAATGAGAAGTGTCCACTCACAGTTGGAATCTGGCTGGAGCTATACCGCTTCGTCGAAAGAGATTGCAACTCCTGCAATGGTCTATAAGTGATAACTTGATTAGACTAAAAACCACGAGATAAGTTCCGGAACTAGGCTAAACTACTAAATTCAAGTACATGATATCGTAACTTGGTATATTATACTTGTACTAAGATGTAATGTGTGCATACAAACTGATACGAGACCCTAAGGGTGGTCTCTAACACGCTAGGGTGGAACTGGGGTGGTTTAAAACTGATTTTGGAAAATTATGTGTCACGACGCAAACCCTTGCGCGTCGCGACGCGCAGCGTCCAGAAGCGTGCAATCATTTTTCTCTTGCGTCGCGACGCGAATCAGTTTTCCATGATTTTCTTCTTCTTCTTCAAATCCAACTCACCCAATTGCAATTCCTAATATTTTCATACTAAAAACCATAACACAAAACATCATCATACATCATCTTCACACATTATAATTCAAGTTAACATCCTCAACACTCCATTAATCACATTATTCTCACTCTTAGCTTAAACCCTATGATTTATTAAACTTGGTTACTTATGCTACAATCAGTTTCTTTTCTAATTAATCAACAATAATCAACCCATACCATGCCAACATTTCTATTTTATTATCCATTTTCCAAAATCCATCAACTTAAATTTTGGGTCAAGTTTTCTTACCTTCTTCCTCTTGAATTTTTTCATTGTCTAAGCCCTCCATTGTTGCCCATTTTCTTTTCTTTGTCTCCTCTTCTCATTTCTTCTTTCTTTTCTTTTTTTTTTCCTTCTCTTCTTCTTCTTATTCTTCTTCATCTTCTCTCCCATGTTACTTCTTCATTCTCTTATTTCTTCTTCCAATTTTGTGGTTTAGTGAATAGTATACTCTATATATAGTAGGGGGAAGAAAATGGAGAAAAATGTGAAATTGTGTATAAAGTTTGAGATTCTTCCAATTGAGTTCGAAATCACTATGAACCCGAATTTTTGACTTGTATTTTTTACCAATTTCTGATCGGAACTTGGAAAAATGTTCAACACAGAAGTTGTAGATCTTGATTGCAGCTTTTCGATGGAATAAAATTCTTAGAAATCGAAGTTCATATGAGAAAGGTATGGCTCAAATACCATGGGCTGTCCGGAGTGGTACATTGTACAGTCTCGTATCGGAATTTCGAGGAATTAACCGATCATCCCCAAAGTCGTTCCATGAGTGTATTTGTATCCGAACATGATTTATATTATGTTACCTTCGTCTCGTAATACCACAATACTACAACGTAACAGGAGTAAAGACTACCGGTCGTTACAAAAATCTTGGGTTCGAATTCAGATAGTGCATTTCTTGTAAGAACTTGAGACAATCGGGTTTTTAGCTGCTCTACTCTGCTTAAGCCCAGAAGGGATGGTTTGGCTGCTGGATTTCCAATGATTCCAAAAAAAAAAAAAATCAGTGATATATATATATATTTTAAGGATAATTACATTTTTTTTAAGAATAATCACATTTTTTTTTTATAGAGAATCACATTTTTTGAAAATACAAACACATTTTAATGAGCTCAATCACTTTTTTTTTTCTTTTTGTAAGAATTTTCATTATTTTTTTGTAAAGACATTTATAATTTTTATAAGTACAGTTACATTTTCAGACTGTATATTATGTGCAACAACGAAATTTCAACCTTTTGTAAAAGTTTAAATTTGTGAGAGATTTCTTCATAAAAATTATTGGTGTGAATATTAATTATATGTATAATTTTATATATTATAATTTAGAGTATGAATAAAGGAGATATAAGTATTTGAAATGATTTGTCTAACATGAATCTCTTATGGATGTAAGGATAATTTTTGATCATTTTTTTTATCGAAATATATCGATCATAATATTTGTTTTAAAGTTTATGAGTTGTAAATCAATAATATGAAATTTTTTCATGAAATATTTATATTTTGAGAGAGATTCAGTTTTGAAATTGGAAGTAATAAAAATCAATTGGGGCTCTATAATTCAAGCCAATGTTTGTTTATTTTTTGTTTTTATTTTTTAAGTGTCACACTTGTAATTAATGTATTTTTCATATTTGTCCCCTAACCATCTGGTGCTGCCACGTGGTACCATAGAAATTAGGGGACATAATTTTATTTAAGTCACTATTTTAATTAATATTTATATTAAGTCCCCACGTTAATTAATATTTATAATATATTGAATTTTCATAATACATTGAATTTAATCAATGTTTATGGTACGTTGTATTTTCACATATCTCGATATTTACAATGTATTTAAATTAATGATTATGATATACTAAATTTTCTGCAAGATTCATGTATATTTTTTGTGTCTCATATATCTCATTATGATCATATGCATATATAAATGAATATATATGATAGAATTATAATATCACATTTTTACTTTATGGATGATTTTATTTAGTGGGACGGTGACCTTAACTTGATGGACTAAACCGTCTTTGGTAAGTGCTACCTATCTTTTCTTCTCTTTTAAAAAAATAAAAACTGTAATAAAACGTGGATTTATATATATATATATATATATATATAATTATATATATATATATATATATATATATATGTATTTTTCATAAGTGGTGGACTAAATACAATTTTATTTTAAGCTTGGATTAAATGGAATGACACTATTCAAATTGGGCTTTTAAATAATTGGTTAGTTTTTTTCAAAAAAAAACTTCTCAACATCAAAAACTACTTAATTTGATAGGTTATATTGTCAACATCTTATACATATATCATTTTCCAATTATTATTAGTATTATTCTTTATGAATAGTTTTGGAATTAAAAAAAAAATATATGAAGGTAAAAAAAAATAAGAGTTCAAATAATAATAGTATTATTCTCAACTACTCTATAAGAATAAGAATTTCGTTATTCATTCTCAATTGTAATGAGTTCCAATAATTTAATTCTCATTTCATAAAATCATTTAAATAAATAAACAGCAACAATCCCTCTCATTAGTCAGCAAATCAAGCGGACGAAAAAGACCGGAGGCAAATTAATAACGTGAAACTGAACGTGCTTTATCATTATCCCCCCGAGTGTGAAGCCACCAAACCAAAAAAGCTTCTCCAGTTCTTCTTCCACAGACAACAAAACAAACTGAAACTCCGAAACAAATAAAAAAAATACAACCACAAAAAAAATCTCTCCATTTTCGAAAGATTTGAGAAGCAGAAATGTCTCTAACAGGTGTCAGAATGTCAGAGGACGTGTGGTTAACATGTTTAACGCATTCATTGTCCACTGAGACTGAAGAGATCATGGGCCTTCTTCTTGGAGATATCGAGGTCTCATTCTTCACTTCCCATCTCTCTGTCTTTTTTTTTTTAGCTTTTGTTTTGATCATTGAGTTATGTTTTATAGCGGAATTTGGTGCCCTTTGGATTGTTCTTTGAATTGGTTCATAGATTTTCTTGCCCAATTTTGATGAAATCTTCATATATCTGTTGGCTTTTCGCAATTCCTTTTAAATGTTTTGAGCTTGTGATTCTTGGGATCGTGTTGATTCTGAGTTGTATTATCAAATGGGGTTTTGGTGTTTAACCAAACATCGATTGCCAATATGACATTGTTCAAAATTTTATATTTATTTATTCTTTAGGTATTAATTTTGATGTTTTGAGTTTGTAATTTGTAATTCCAAATTGGGTTTGGTGTTATTCAAACTGAGATTATTAATATCCCAGTTTTATCTTTCTTAATTCTAGATGTATTTTATTTGTATTTAGGTCTTAATCTCTGTGGTTGAACTTGTAGAGGAAATAGAGTTGAAATTATTTGGAGTTTTTGGTGTTTGGGCTGTTCTTCAATAGGGGTTTCTAGAATTATAGTAAAATTTGATTACCATTTTGCAAAAATTTGAATTCGTGAAATCATTTTGCATTTTGCTCATCTTCATCATTTGGGTATTCCTTATACGGGTTTTTGGTGTTCTCAAAATCTGATTCTTGTTTTCCAAAATTTCTGTCTCTTTCGTTCTGCATGTATCATGTTTTTATTCTATCATCAAGTTTTAGCTTTCTGGTTGAGCAGAACTGAAATTGTTTGGTTCCTGTGAAATGGGTTTCAGGTTGGTTTTTAGAATGGTTCTTTGGACCTGCAGTTCTCTTTTCGAACTCTATACTAACTTTATTGGTCTAAATATAATTGCAACTTTAGTAGAGTCCATATAGAGGTAATCCTCTATAGTTGATCAAACAGCCAATGAAAGGCAATCTCTAGCCTGATTTTGCTATACTAAAACTTTTTTCTTCCCTTTATATATGATGTGTGTTAGCCTCCCTTTTTGCATTAGGATACAGTAAAATAAGCTAGGTTGGCCCATTGTTGTCTTCAGGATTTTGGCAATGATGATATTTATCATTGTCATGTTTGCTAAACTAAGGGTTAAATGTTACAGGTTATTGTTGCCTTAATACATGAATAATTGTCTATTATTTTCCTTTTTAACACTTATGTTTGGTCTGTCTTGGTCAAGTATTCCGATCCTTTGTATGATGAAGCCACCTCTACATCTTGATCAACATGAAAATTTTCATCTTCGCTGACATGAAAATGGTGCATTTGCTTCTTTAGCATTTTGTATTTTTGGTCTTATTTTCATAGTGGTAATTCTTTGGTCCTAATTTGCTTTTTCAGTATTCAAAAAATGGGAGTGTCACTGCTCTAATTTGGGGAGCATCACCTCAGTCACGATCTGATCGGCGAAAGGACCGAGTAGAGACAAATCCTGAGCAGTTAGCTGCTGCATCAGCTCAGGCTGATATATCCTTAATTCTGTGTGTGATTCTACCTGCTACAAAAATTCTCTAGCCTCAAATTTTTTCTGCTGCAATATGTGTTGTTGACCAAGGAAACTTGCTTCTGATCTTCCCAAGATTCCTAATGACTTCTATAGTTTCTAAATATTAAAAGAGAGTTCACCTGTCATACAGAATAAACTGTTTTTCTTTTAATGGGAGAGTTGATGGCTAGGTGAAGTTTTGTTTGGTTATTATTTTCTAATGCTGAGAGTGTATACTGTGTTAAATAAAGTAGAAATTTGCTACTAGTTTTCACGAAATGGAAATCAAGGTGGTGAACTCAAAGTTATTCTTTGGCTTAGCCTTAGAGCTCATGAGCCACGGGATTAATCTGGAATAAATACTTGGTTCAATGTGGCAGCAAGAGCCAAGAGCCACTGGTGCCAATATATAATTTTGTTTGGTCATTTAATTAAGTGCTTATGTTCAGTAATGTATCTCTTATCGTTTCACTTAACTTCATAGAACAGAATGACCATATTGACAGGAAGAACGACTAGAGTGATTGGCTGGTATCATTCACACCCTCATATAACTGTTCTTCCTTCCCATGTCGGTATGTATTAATTGATTTTTATTCTTTTTCTTTCAGTTAGATCAAGTTGTAAATCTAATTTCTTATTTGAAAAATTCATCAATCTATTGAAAATATTTTGGTTTAGACATGCACAATAAAAGATTAAAGCTTTCTATCTGTCTGATGACATAAAACAAGCTGGACATCAGTGAAATTGAGTTTTACCAGAACACCTATTCAAGGTCTCAAATGAAAATGTCTTCCCTTTAAGATTTGTACTGATTGGTTGAGACGCAATGCAAAATGAAGAAGAAGAATATATATATACACCTTCTCTATTCAATATACTCTGAAGTTGGTAGCTAGATGAACTAGTCTTGACAAATTTCACTTTTAGGGATTTGCTCACAGGCATGAAGCTGGGTTATTTTGTTTGATGTGGCAAACTTTAGAGGACTTTAACAAAGATGTAGGTTTGGCTATGACGATGATATACTTTCGTGCATTGCCAGATATCTAAAAGAATGACATTGCACTTCGTATTGTACATAGTTTCCCCTAATTTATTGAAATGTCTGTCTTCCACAAATGTTATATTTTGTCTAATGGTGCATGTCAATTCCACTGTCTGAGTGGAAACTTTTCTGTGGGGAAAATGAATTGAGTTGACCTTAGGGAGCATCATTATGAACCTATGGATTATGTAGCATGTAGGAACTTTTAAGGACCAGGACTTGTGCAACCATTTGGCTTCCTTCCTAGTTTCTCAATGACCAAAGAAACATGGGAAAAATAAAATTCAAGGGAAAAATAAATGAGAAGGTTAAAGAAGATGGAAGTTACACAAGTTACTACTTAGTGTAACTTATAACTAGCAATCACTGTTTTCTGCAACCAGTCATTCTTACAATGGAATTTAATTTGGAACTTGCATTAAAGCAAGTTTCAATGAATTATGCTAGTTCATCTGGTAAAGTCACTTGTACAGAGAGGTCTAGGGATCTAATCCAACTCACACCAGGATTGGGAGGTAAGGTTGTGGGGTGGCTTTTGATTAAGTTACCAGCACTAAGACTATGATCGAAAGTCTAAGCTTAGTCGCTCTACAGTATACTTGCTTATCATGTTATCGAACTTCGCTGTAACCCAAATTGAAGTATAAGTATGTTAGACTCATTTTAGTTTTTGAATTACTCAAAATGCTTGAGACTAGGCTTCACATTGTTATTTGTCAGGCAATTTCTGTTATTGTAGTTGGATTCTTGACACTAAGAGTTCTGCTTCCTACCTTCTGCAGATGTGCGCACTCAGGCAATGTATCAGCTGCTAGATACTGGATTTATTGGGCTGATATTTTCCTGTTTTAGTGAAGATGCAAACAAGGTTTGTATTTCATGTGTGCTACATGATTGGTCTTGTGTTTGATTTCTGTTTAGCTAAGATCAAAACATACTTGGAGAAATCTCAGGTCGGAAGAATTCAAGTTATTGCGTTCCAGTCCTCGGATGGGAAGCAGAATCACATATCAAGGCCTAGTGCTCTATCACCTGTGGCTGTTAATAAAGGTACAGTGATTGATCTTGAATCATCTTTAAGTTCTTCAGAAACTCTATCAGCGAGACCTGGAAATGCACTGGCAGAGAACCCTGAGCAAGATACCGGTGATTCCAGAATTATGGCAGCATCTTGGAAGGTATATATGTTGACTGAAATTTTGGAAAATTTCATATGCTTGACACCACCACCAGGGATCTAAAAATCTGTATAAACTTAGAAAAATAATGGATCTTTGCATGATCAGGGTCACTTGTCCTTTTTTTATTTATCATTGTGCTGCAATGGATGTTCTTTGGAGTTTTCATTTTATGTTACATCCATTCAGTGTAGATTTTAATTTACAAGATGTTTCTTATTATTATTTTTACACTTGACAACTGACACTGTTATTGTTTGCCCGTGGTAGATACCCTGCGGTCTCTCTCTCTCTCTCTCGTAATTCTAGCACTCTTTGCATGATTTTCAAACTCATTGTTGTTACTGAAGATAGACATACCATCTATGTTAATATATTTGTCCATAAAATATATATTTTAAGTTGATTTGCATCAAAGTGTTATTTATGGACTTTTCCTGTATTTTTTTTGTCAATATATTCGCTAGAGTGGGGGAAGGTCTTCAGAGTTGGGTGGGTTCTTTGCTAATGTTGATGCCAACCATCTTGAGAGAGAGAGAGCTGGAGGAAGCTACCAAACTGTTGACTTAAATAACACCATTGGTGATATAGATCCAATGGACATGTCAGAAAGCATGCAGGAGGCGATGCACCGTTCTAATTTGGACATGAGGTATATCTGAGTATGTATTTAATCACTTGGTACCACATTCTTTCTCTGTAGCTCTGGTCTATATAGCGGTTATCATTGTGAAGAAATGATGGTTTAGTAAAAAATGCACGTCTTTTCAATATCCTCATCTTAACTGTTTGTTGACAGCGGTGCGGAGTATGTCAGGAAAGAAATCCCTCTTCATGTTCTGCCGACTTCGTCTCTTCTGAAACTTGATTCACCTCTAACTTCATTTACGGATTTGCAACGTACGCTATATGATGAGGAGCGGGCAGCATATAACCAGGCCATCATGCAAAATATGAGGTGTTCATTGAATTCATTTTCTCTTGCTTATCATTAACTTGGATTTTCATTTTTATATTGTAATTTTGTTGATCATCCACTCTAATTTTCTTCAATTTTACTCAGGGATGGAAAAGTACATCCCCTTACTTACATCCATCACACATCAACTTATCAGGCTTCAATGTGCAAATTAATTGAATATTGGTTAGTAACTGACCCCTATTTCTTGTTTGGTTATATAAGCTCCACTTTTTGTTTGTACTTGCATCCCTTATTCTATACCCTTCTGCAGTTTAAGTCCCGCCATAAGTGCACTACAGGACCGGTTGAGGGAGAATGAGATTCGGGTATAATACTAAATTAATTATATGGATTCGGATTGTCCTTTTTATTATTTTATTAAAAGGAACTAACTTCATTGATGCTGCTGTGTCCTATGGTCATATCTTCTTAGGCACATGCTCAAACTGTTTGCACGTTGCATATTTTATGTCAGTTTTTATGACTGAAAAAGTTTGTTGGGCTCCATTTGATTGATCTTTTAGGCAGAAGAAAATTAATGTCGGTGGTCAATCTTATTAACTCTTATGTTATATATCTGGAGACTGACATGCTTTTTTTCTAAAACAGTTGGCTATGCTAACTGATGAAGCAAAGGTTTTGGAGGCTGAGGCCTTCAAGGGGAGTGACTCAAATTTGTCGTCTCCCCACCATTCTCCATCTCATGGTCTCAGAGGAAGCTCTTACTTGCATAGTTCCGCTGGTGTGAGGACTGTAGCTGGTTCTGGTAGCCGAAGCAGAAGAGGACTGTAGTAGAATTCGAAACTAAACTTTATATCCGTGCATTCAGATGCACGTTTGCCTCATATGTGCTCCCTTCTTTCTTCAGGTTTGACTTGTCCTTGGTTCCTCCGAGGAACTTTTGCGCCATAAGTGTCATAAAGTCAGTTTTGCGAGTGTTTTTTTTTCCCAAGCGCTGGGTCTATCTGATGTAGTTTCCTTGAGAGGAACGAGAGTATCGATGACAGTAGTTGCTCCATGAAGACAAATGTTGTATTGCCTCCTTGGGTTCAAATCATGATGTTTAGTAATGGACTTATTGTAGTTCTTTCTGTTGCTCGTGTATTTTTATTTGGGAGCATGCCGTTCCCCATTACTAGCATTTCGCAAATGGTTGCTCTTAGTCTTATTTTCTCTCCTGCCATTGGAGGTGATATATTATATGTGCTCACCCCTCTTGCATTCCTTTGCCTTGCCCTTTGCTGTCCCTCGGGTCACTGTTGGTTAAAAGCTGAGCTGAGTATCGAGATAAAGATGATGGCAACGATTCAAAACGATGCGTTTTGGCACTGCGACATAGAAATTTCAAGTGTTTTCACCGAGACTTTAAAAAATCCTACTATATTTTAAGTGTTTTTATTATTATTTAAATTTGAGCTTGAAAATACATAATGAGAATATCAATTCAAAATTTTAGTATTTGAATTTGAGGATGAATTTTTCCACTCGGTCAATTTATATTTCCTATTTCATTAAATATGTTTTAAAGTGGCCATTTACTTGACTAGCCCCAACATGAGCTATCATAAGGTAAAGCACCGTTCATAATATAATAAATAAAGATGAAGTCAAGCTTGTAAACTTGCTGGTAATGACTGCCTCGAAGATTGGAGTTATGATCTTTACACCTTCATTTGTGGGATCATACGTCATAATTTGTATTATGTGTAAGGATGGTAATTTCACCCATAAA